>JAOWCC010001501.1:18771059-18923557 GCA_030867875.1 Actinernus sp. WN-2022
TGGCTTAAATGGAAAGCGATGTTTACAGAGGTATGCGATAAGCACGCTCCAATACGGACTAGACGCACACGTGCGTCAAGACGCCCATGGATTAATTCTGAGTTAAAAAATAAAATGCACCGGAGAGATCGTCTCAAAATTAAAGCTATAATGTCTAAAGATCAACAGGATTGGAATAACTTTAAGAAAATACGCAATCATGTAAATGACGAGATAAGGAAAGCAAAGAAAGCCTATTACAATAGTGCTTTTGAAAACTATACTGGCAACTCGCGTAAAATGTGGCAAACCATCAATGAAATAACTTCGCGTAAAAACAACAAATCAGTGATTAATGAAATAGATTGTAAAGGTACAACTTTAAGTGACCCAGTTGAGGTTGCTGAGACATTCAATGAATACTTTGCAGAGATCGGACCGGAACTTGCTAAAAATATAAAAGAAGTTGACGTTTGTTATAAAGACTATCTCAATGAAACTAACAAGCGTTTCTCCCTCGAGACTACTAATCAATCTCAAGTATTTTCACTATTATCCAAACTTTGCAAGTCCAAAGCAACCGGTCTTGATAATATTTCTGCCAAACTTCTCAGGGAATGTCCTGATTTGATATCTGAGTCACTGACTAATATATTTAATAAGTCAATTGAAACAGGTGTGTTTCCCGACGAATGGAAGAACGCTAGAGTCACACCACTTTATAAAAACGCCGGGAAACGCACCGATATGACCAACTACCGGCCTATATCAATTATCCCAGTAGTCGCAAAGGTGTTTGAGCGAATCGTTTATGATCAATTGTATAAATATTTAACTGATAACAGATTGCTTTCATCCCACCAATCTGGTTTTCGTTCCGTTCACTCCACAGTAACTGCACTACTGGATGTAACCGATAGTTGGTCACTAAATATTGATCGCGGATACATTAATGCTGTTGTCTTTCTAGACTTAAAAAAGGCCTTTGATACAGTTGACCATACTATTCTTCTATCAAAATTAGAATATTATGGAATAACCGGACCTGCACAGAACTGGTTTAATTCCTATTTAGAAAGTCGAATGCAAACGTGTATCGTTAATAGCTATAAGTCATCTAAGAAAGTTGTTAGGAGTGGCGCGCCTCAAGGAACCATCCTAGGCCCCTTATTATTTCTATTATATATAAATGACCTGCCTAACAGCTTAGTATATTCGCAGCCAAGAATGTATGCAGATGACACTAGCATAAAATACGCAAGTAATAATATAGAAGAAATAAATGAGCGTATGAGTTTTGATTTGAATAGGATTCATGTTTGGTTGGCTGCCAATAAGCTCACGCTAAACATGACGAAAACCGAATTTTTACTCATTGGCTCAAGACAAAGGCTATCTAATCTTACGGGGAGCCCAAACTTCGTTATTGACGAAGCCCCAGTAAAGCAGGTCTCGGTTTCAAAGTCCCTTGGTGTACAAATTGATCAAAACCTAAATTGGGAAAGTCATGTTCACGCGATATCCCAAAAAATCGCCTCTGGGATAAGTGCCATCAAACGCGTTAGGCACTTTGTTCCTGAAGAGACACTGCTTACCATTTATAATGCGCTAGTACAACCGCACTTTGACTATTGTAGTGTAGTTTGGGGCGACTGTAACAAAGGCCTTTCCCGAAAATTACAAAAATTACAAAATCGCGCGGCACGCATAATAACATTTTCAAGCTATGACGCTAACGCCGATAACCTCTTTCAGTTACTTAACTGGAATGAACTAGACCGACAACGAAAGGTCAGTAAATCGATTTTAATGTACAAAGTGATACATAATGAAGCTCCTGAATATTTGACCTCCAGGTTTATCAATCGGACTGATGTTGCGTCATATAACTTGAGAAACACAGATGGCAAGCTGGCAAATCCGCTCCCCCGCACCGACTTTTATAAAAGGAGTTTGAGTTACAGTGGGGCGGTACTGTGGAATAGCTTACAATCAGACCTTAGACAGACGTCATCACTGACAACTTTTAAATCTCAAATACGCTGCCATGATTTCTCGGGGTGAGCACTTAAAGACACGGCGTCCTTGTAAAGCATGGAAATTTTATTTATTTTTAGTTTTTATCATATTATAGTAGTAGTAGTAGTAGTATATATCCATTTCCATAATTTGTATTTTTATGACTCCTGAAGGACCTACCGTGTATAAATAAAGTTATCTTATCTTATCTTATCTTATCTTATGCCTGGGGGGGGGGGGGGGGGGGGGGAGGGGGGGCTGGCAAGAATGAGGGGGGGGGGGGTCATCAAAAATTCAAGAGCATGAGAGGGGGGTCACAGAAAAGAATAAGCATAGAAGGGGGTGGAGCCGATCCACATAATGTTCAGTCCGTGTTCAGTCCGTGTTTAGACGCCACACCATGACACAGCTTCTTTAAAGCTCCCGTAATCCCAGTTTAGTTTCATTTCTTTTCAAAGTCTTGATAAAAATTAAGGACGAATGAAGAAGGACAAAAAAAATCGGGATAATCCCTGATGTTTAAATCGCGATTAAAATCCCGGGAATTTTGTTTCCCGACCGCACAGTTTGGGTTCTTGGTCGAGTGACGTAAGATCAGGCAAAAAGCCATTGTCCACGAGCACTTGTTGTAGGTTCTATTGTTGTGGATTCCTGATCTTACACTACACACAATAGACTATATCGCAACCCCGCCATCGCAGTGCACTCTGGGATGGATATCTCAGTTTCCATTGTTAAATCCAAGATGGCCGCTCAATGCACGATATACTGAGCCAGTACTTCTAATTAGTATACTGCCATTCGGTTATGAAAACAGCCTGATCACTTTTCGTCTTTTTATCCAACTTCAACGTAGACAATCAAGGATTCACGCAAAATAAAACGTTTTTCGCAGAATTGCAATGTCCTCTAAATATTAGGAAGAATTATCGAAAGAAATTTTAAAAATGGGTTATGGTCGCTTTGAATAATTACCTGATAAATGATGTGAAGTTCACTCTCCAGAACAAAGCATTTCCTCGCCTTCTGCAGCTCAGCAAACACAGCCAGGGCTTCATCAGGGGACAGGGCGGAGGCAACCGTAGCGGCGCCTAGTTGTGTAGGCACGTATTTCTCAACGGGCGCAGCGTCCTTAATATAAATAACTTTGACGTCAATAAAAGGTAGGTCATGCATTTGTTTAAAATGGATAACTAGTTACTGTAAAACTAGTGTAGGTCTGCGTCGGCGGGGAAGATAAAAACTAGAATGATCAATTATCAAACTCATTAATAATTCATGAAGGAAACAAAGGAAATGAACGTGTACTTGGTGATGTGTAAATCTGACACAGATTCGTCCTGATTTATAGAAACATTTGCTTCGATTTTCTCGGCCGAATTAGGTCGTATCGCCAAAATAACTGAAAAACACGACTCTATACATCTTGACGTTTGATAAACAATAATAATTTGTATCCGTGCTTTATCGTGCTTTACCGTGTTTTACCGTGCTTTATCGTCTCCCGCTCGAGTTTTTAAATCCGGTAAAACATGGCCACCTGTTATGTATCTGTTAATTAAATGTCGATAATGGATGTTAATCCACCGTGGGAAGCGAGTAGCAGCTCAGTGACCGGTTTCGAGCGTTTGCCCTCGTCAGAGCGAAAGAGCAAGAGTTAGTGCTCTGTCGAAGGGCTAGCGCTCGAAATGTCTGCTGTTACTTGCTTTCCACGAGGAGCGAGCGCGACCGCGACCGCGACCGCAAAGACGTCGGCAGTCTTTCGCAAACTACATTACGTACTGCATTTTCTTCGCCATTCCTGTTCTCTTCAGTCTGTAGACGAATGAACTCATTCTCAACTAGGAACTTGATGGTACACGTGATGACTGACGCACTTTCGATGACGTCACTATCACGTGATGACGCAAAGAAAGTACATGCCGCATACCGCTCAACATCACGTGGTCCCGTCACAATGCCACTGGCGATTACTTCTAGTAAGGCACGCTTTATACCACCGTTTTTCTCTTTATCTGTGAAAATATGATCAAATATGGTTATAATCGGTCACTCCTCGGAGCGGTTTCGTTCGAGTGAGCCAATCACGGGAGCAAGTACGAGCACAATGAGCCAATCACTAACTGAAGTACTGACGGACCAATGTTTTGTTTCAGTTTACAACTTTATTGCCTGATAATTACATTTTCCACGACCGATAGATACGGAAAGGGGTGAACAATTCCTGTATCTAGCCGCTTTGAAAAGTAAGGTTAATTCCCTGATTGCTTACATTTTTTTCGCGCGCGAACGGGTGGTAACCTACGATTGTCTGCGATCTGATTGGTTGCTGGAGCGGGCGGCTATTTCCTATCTCCGACCACGGTCACGGTCACCAGTGCGCGTGCTCCCGAGGGGGAGGGAGACGGGGTGGCATTTCCCCGAAAACTGCCTGCAAGCACTTGTTTACCAAAAACAATTCGTGCAAGAGAACAGAGGCGGATCCAGGAAAATTACAGTGTGTAAAAAAATCGTGCAGAATTCGCATAGTCCAAAAAGTGCTGCAGAGCTAAAAGGGCCAAAACAAAATTTGTGCACAGAAACAACTACCACCCCCTGCCCTGATTTCTAATGGCCCACCCCTTACTTAATAAACAGCTTTCCAAGGCCTTGAGGGTGGATTTCATGAGCGTAGTCGCCTTGTGTCGTTCTGCTGTCTTGCAAATCAGCACACTCTCGCCGAGCTCGTCGACACCTTTACGTCCCGCGCGCCCAGCCATCTGTTTGTATACCAGAGGATCTACCATCTTGCCGTGGAATGTTGGTGTGCGGATGATCACTCGACGGGCAGGGAGATTTACACCTAGAAAAGACAGCCAGAAAAGCGTAACGAGAAGAATGATTTTACAATATATAGGATGAGATTTCACGGAAAAAACTTGTAGTACGTATGGAAAAATCATGGGGGAAATATGGAAAAACTATATATGGTATATCCATACTACAACAGTGGAACCTCTCCGTACGGGGACAAATTACAGCACTGTTACTGTACGGCATGCCATGACATTGAAATGGTTTCCCTATTGTTTTTGTCCTGCTGATCCATTCACATTACAGAAATATGGCACAGCACGGTTACGGCCACACCGCGGCAAAACGTCACGCGCATGCGTATTTGCTATTTCTTGTCGGCGCGCGGCCGCCCCCAGTTTCCCGCGAAAACCGAAATGAAACAACAGGCACATACCCGTGATTTTAAAATTTCTGCTTAAAAGTATTCATTTGTGAACTGTTTTGTCAAAAACTAAGAAAACTACTTAAAAGCTAAGCCTAAGACTTTAACAGGTTGAAGTTTTCTTAATTTGTAATTCATTGTGAGTTTACTAAGTTATAAAATTATTTACTAAAAAAGTTGAAACCCTCGGTAATTTGTATTTGATAGCAGAGCCTTCGTTCTTTTGGCCAGCGGAGCATACCGTTTTGCCGCGGTGTGGGTTACGGCAAGGCTACGGACATGCCGTAGTTTGTTCCACTCAAACGAAATCTACTCTAATACGGACACCCCCATATTACGGACATATCTCTAGGTTCCGGCAAAATCCCCATATATTCCTTGTTCAAAAACCTATATATTACGGACCCTCCCTATTACAGACAACGGACACCTAATCTCGGCTACGGATAACAAAATTCATACAAATTCTACCTTTTTATTACAGACAGTGAGTAATTTACAGAGCTCTTGTAAGTTGTTGATGATTAAAAAAACAAAAATACAAAATGTACACAGTGCTGTAAACGTACATACTGTATCAGACATCAAGTTAATCTGCAAGCAGATGATTTGGATGATATTTTACGGCTTTTCGATCATAAAAGAACACTAAATACTGTATTGTCATTAGAGACTTTAAAATGACATAAGTCCGGCCTCTATAATACGGACATTTTTCTCCGGCCCTTTGGTGTACGTATTAGAGAGGTTCCACTGTACTAATAATAATGCTTTAATATTCATCTAAAGTTTTTTTTTTTTTTTTTTACAAAAGTAGAAACAACCATTAATGAAGCTAATACAGGAGCCCATTACCAGGAGCGTCCATCTTCCATACTAGCTCTGCGAGTCAGCATATGACCGGATTGAGCTATATTTAGAACAGATCTCACGGGAATTCACGTGCCCACACTTTGGGAATTCAATCAAACCAGTCAGGACAATGCAGCGTTAGTAAAATCACCTCAAAGAATAATTATAGATCATTCTTAATCTCGATAATTACAGCAAGCATATGCACGATCGCAGCAGAGTCAGAAGGCAGTTACCCGGGAAACATGTTCTAAAAATAGCTCAAACCGGTCATACGCTGACTCACGGGTATAGTATATATATGGACGCTCCTGGTAATGGGCTCCTGGCTAATATAAAAAGATAAAAAACAGTATTTACATTAAAATTCAATGACATAGCCATCTAATAAATGACGATAATCAGACTAATATTAACGATGAGGCAATAGAACAATTAAAGTATTAAAGCTCTAGGAATGGAGAAGGAAGGCCACTATGGAAATATCATGAAAAAATCATGGGAATACCAGGGGAAATGCTGTAAATTGTTATTTCCAATATTTAGGTAGCATAGAAATACCTTGCCTCTTCCGCAGGCAACTGTATTGTGGGAATAAAAGAACATGGAATGTTGGGTTTCTCAGAGAAAATATCATCTTTTCTCTCCCCAGTAACACAGGTAACCCAACTCCCGTTTTCTTTTCTCTCGCTTTTCCTACAGTTTGTTGGAGGCTAAGAATTACCATGGAAATCCGAAATTCCATTGTTTTTCCACGCTATGGTCATCTTTCCAGTGTTTCATTGTATACAATAGAACGGTTATCGATTGAGTGTCGAAAGTAATAAGTGATTCTTTTGGTTTTGCGTTTGCTTAGTTTTTCTATATATCGTTTTCACTGACGTCACAAAAAAAATTGCCTCAACAAAAAAAATTATATTACTAAAATATTTGAAATGTTGTGTAGAACAGATAAAAATAGAGAAATAACAGAAATTTTGGAGGAATAGAGTACTTGGTAACCGAGCGGTCGGACAAATGATATTCGAACAGTTATTTAGTGTAATTAGTATGCGGCGGCCATGTTGGTGTACCACTTTGGTACACCAAGATGGCGGCCGAAAACATACTCTACAAATATAATTGTTTTTCCCATCAATATGATTAGCGTTCACTTCAAAACACTTAAGACATCACTTTCAAAGGTTTAATCAAGCCTAACATTTTTAATTTTGCGAAATGTATGTATTTTCATGACATTTAGGAAACACACAAAATTAAAAATACTGTAACTCAAAAACGAATAACCCGTATCGACGTAATATTTTCGAATACTGAGAATACGGATCTTATAGTGAATTTTGATGACGTCACGTGAAAACGATGTCTTGGCTGAGAAAAATGTTTTGTGTTTATCAGCCAATCAAGTTCTAAACTAAAACCAAACATTTTGGTCCGGTCACGCAATCAATTTCGTTTTAGAGCGGTTTTCGATTGAGTGTCATAAAACCAGAATTAATGTAGGTAATGTCATGTAAGTAATGACCGAGTCAATCACAGGAGCAAGGAAAGACGCAATGAGCCAATCACGAACTGAAGTAATTTGTGATTGGTTTTACTCGAACCAATCATGAGGAAAAGTAAACGCAATCGTGGATAACTCTCGCTAAAACAAAAATTGATACCCTAACGGACAATCTCTCGTGTTGTGGAAAGCTCTTTGTCAAGAATTTCGAGCTACACCATGTATGACATAAGCGACAAGCCTTTGATATGATAAGCACTAACCCGAACACAGGGTTGATGTCGCCACCAGTACACGAATGGATCCCTGTCGAAAGCCCCCTTCAATAATGTCCCTCTCATCAAAAGTGAGCCCTGCATGGTGGAACGCCACACCATGCGGAATAGTGCGCCCTAGGACCGAATCTAGTCCCGCCTGGGTTCGCTTCAGCTGCTCAAATACTTCCCTCAATGCCTCGTAATCAAAGCTGATCAGATTTGATGCCTTCACGAAGCTGGGGTTACTGTTACCGCTGTCCCTCTTCAGCGCTAGTGCCAGGCTTCCAATCTCAGCAAAATGCCGCGCAATTGCCTCGGCCTGCTTCTCGCACCAGTTCTTAGTCGGACAAAATATCAAAACCGAGTGGCCCTGGGTAATAGTCTCTTTGCACAAAGGGATCACGTGATCATCGTCCCTAGCAACTGCCGTCGTCAAGTCGATGTCACGGAGTTTCTTCATATTGCTGTCGTAGATCGTCTGGCCGATCTTTACCATCTCGGTCAAGGGGACTGGGCGGTAGTCGGTGAAGTACAGATCTGCGTCCAGCCAGCGTGCGAGCACGTCGAGGTTGGGTAAGGTCGCGCTCATGCCGATGATTTGGATCGCAGGCTCGCCAGCTTAAAATTAAATCACAGATGGTTATTTTTTGGCATATCAGACATAGAATGCATCATGTCTACGCTCCTTCGCCAGGAAAGTACTGGAGAAGGGGTTATAATGAATAACATTATCATGACATCAAACTAGAAATGACCAACCCTTCCCAAAAATCCAGGAAATAAATGACGACCAATGATTTCGTTACAAACTGCATGTGTTGAGACTGGTTCCATAAAAAAATACGAGTCCCAGTCCAAAACTAATGAGCCTAAAACCAATAACAATGACTCTCTGAACATGAATCAACTCAAAGTTTGTCAGAATTTTAGTATTAACTTAAAGTGTCTGTGATGGTCGGCATGTCTTACTATTGGAGCGACGTCGCCGAACAGACGCAGTGTAACTGCCTTCAAAAATAAATAAAAGTTTTTATCTCAGTAGCCACAATAAATTGGGATGTTTTGCGTCCTTGGGGACACATGTGCAATAATAAATTGCGCCTCTTTCATTTCTGTGTAAATAACGCAGAGGTAACAAAATCATTGGATGAAACGTCCCTAAGTGATCGTATTCTAGATGCTGACACTGAAAAAATCGAACCATTTACAGACTTCAAGAACTATGTAAAAACTTCGTAAATTGTTCGTAAAATATTTGCAAAATGTTCGTAAAATGTTCGTAAAATGTTTGTTTGCAAAATGTTCGTAAAATGTTTGTTTGCAAAATGTTTGTAAAATGCTCGTAAAATGTTTGTTTGCAAAATGTTTGTAAAATGCTCGTAAAATGTTCGTAAAATGTTCGTAAAATGTTCGTAAAATGTTCGTAAAATGTTTGTAAAGTGTTTGTTTGTAAAATGCTCGTAAAATGTTCGTAAAATGTTCGTAAATTGTTTGTTTGTAAAATGCTCGTAAAATGTTTGTAAAGTGTTTGTAAAATGTTTGTAAAATGTCTGTGGATGTACATATTTACAGACATTATTTACAAACATATTACACAGTAGAACATTTCTCTATACTCGGTGAAATGTTTGTAAAAATGTCTGTAAATTTGTACATCCACAGACATTTTGCAAACATTTTACAAAGTCTGTAAAATGTTTGTAAATGCTCACATTTTCCTGACTTAATTCTTATATAGTCTGTAAATGGTTCGATTTTTCCAGTGTGACAGCAAACATCAGTTACCCTTCTCGTTGTCAGTCTGCTCGTCGCTCTTACCGCCGCCCGAGACGTAGCGTATCTTGGTCAGGAAGAGTTCCAGTAGGTAACCACGACCAGAGTCACCTACCATATGTATCTCATCCACAACCACGGCACCCACAGTCGACACCTTGCCCTCCTCCAGCAACCTGTTTAGCAGGCTGTTAGCCTTCTCTATCGTACACACAGCGATATCAACCGCGGTGAACCCACCGGGAGGGTTATGGCTGCCCATGAAACCCTCGACACGAACACCAGCTTCTTGGAACAGGCGCTACGGAGATATAGAATGAGAAATTAATATTGAAGCATTATTACAAGCTTCGACTAGTTTTTGTTGAGCGAGGCAGTCTAGCTCGTCTTGGGACTCGTTGAGACTGCAGTTTTGTAGACGATGGGTTACTAGTTCCTGTATATAAAAAAACTAGCGTTGATCTGCATTGGCGGGGAAGATAAACACTGGTATGATCAACTAAAAGTCGATTAAGGTATGCTAACCGCCGTGCGGAGGGAGTAGCAGCTGACGTTTCGAGCGCAAGCCCTTCGTCGGAGCAAGAATGGGTCATAGTTGATCATACCAGTTTTGTAGACGAACTTGTCTTCTCTCATCCTGCGAGCAGAGCCGTCTTCCCGCTAAAAGAGAAGAGAGGCTCTGTCGAAATCCCGTCAAGTTTATATTGAGCATTCTCGAGCGTTGTCAGGTCGCGGGCCCCAACATCTACAATAGGTCACTTACTCATTGAACTGCGGAGTAGTTTACCGTTCGTCAAACCGGTTTTTACAATGCACGCATTGATGAGCACGACCTTGAAGCCACTCGATTCAGTCTGGGCTCGAGCATGCTTAATATAAACTTGAGTTGTTTTCTCGCTCTGCTCAACCTCGTCCCCAGGGTCTTCTCGGTCAGATCCATGATGGCGGCGTATAAGACCCTGGGGACGAGGTTGGGCTCTGCTCGCAGGGTTGTCTTCTTTACCAACACGTTATCTCCCTTAGATTGACTAATATCATCAATTGTCAAAATGGCTAGAATTGATTATAATCCTCAATTTAACCTCGAGGTTAAAACCAGTCAAGGATAAAGATAAACAATTGTCAAATTCCGAACGGCGGTAGACGCGCTTAGTGTAGTGGTCATGACGTCTGCACTACACTGCACAACACGCAAACGGTTACGAGTTCGAGCCAGAGTAGGAACGCTCAAAAAAAAAATTTCTCGTTTACCTTCCTTTCTTGTTTACCTGTGAACCCTAGCTCTAGGTGAGTGAGAACTCGTCCGATGGTTAGGGTTCGGTTTGTAGTTCGGGTTAGGGTTTGTCTTAGAATAATGATTATAATCAATTCTAGCCATTTTGACAATTGATGATATTAGTCAATCTAAGGGAGATGACGCGTTGTCTTTACCCTACCAACTGAGCTAACCGGTGAGGCGGTTGGGTCGAGTTATTTTTACGTACAACAATAGGTTTATTTGTACCCACAATAGTAAAGTGCATAATGAGTATAAAAAATACGGTAAAAAAAATATAGTTATTACGGCGCATTCTGCAGCCATGGAGTTTACAAGCTATTTGAGTCTTCTGTAAATTGTACACTAGGCTGCTGACTAGATATCATTGATGGACCGATTTTCCTGTCCATAAAACTCAGTTGAATTTCCCGCGCGCCGCCATCTTGGATCTTATGCGCGCTAAATTCCAATTCAATCTGTGGATTAGCCGGGTCACCCGACTTTGATCACACCCTGTGGTTGTTTCAGGTCCCGTTAGAAATTCAGAGTTTTATGACGTCACAAGGTTGCCCTTATTGATACACAACAAAAGAGCTATTGTTTCCTGACATCGCAAGTCGTCGAAAGTGGTAAAGAAACGCCTTTATCAATGACATTTGTGAAATTTATTGAGGATTTTAACTAACAGTGTGGAAATATTTTTTTTTTGCTAAACTTGCGTTGAACTTGCGAGTCCATTTGGCCACTTATCCGGAACGCAAGTTTTGATATCGAAACTTGCGTTGACTTGTGTGGACTTGCGAGTCCGTTTGGTAAAGGTTAAACACCCAGTTTACAATTTCATAGGGCAAAATGGCTGGACACTTTGAGGTGCCAATCTAATTAGCGCTCAGTGCCGACACTGTCTACCCGCGGCAAGTTCGAATTTCGACTGAAAAATAACAAAGAAAATGGTCAAAAACCGCCAAGTGCAGCTTGGATTTTGCTGTTTTCTGATTTTCGTAGCCTACGAAAATGATTTGCGCGCGCAAAGCACTATGGGCTCGGACACAGGGTCTTTATTTATCCCGCTGAATCGGCAAAAGTTTATTTACACTTGAAAACAGTTGTGTGTGTTCTTTGAATACTAGTTAACAAGAAGTGCTTTGAGATAAACTTTCACGAGACTGAACCCGCTGAATCGAGACATTTCAGTAAAAACAGTTGTGTGTTTCCAATTATGCAACAACGCGAAAACGAATATTTTAAGAGACTATGGACCCTTTGCACGTGACGTCATAGCCGCCATGTTGGTGTACAGTTAACAATAGATTCTTCGTTAGCTTCTTTTGTTCTGTACACCAACATGGCCGCCATGCCCATTGTCATTTGAATCTCTGGGGACTGAGTGCAAACCATCTATTAGCAGATCACTAATGCAAGGATGTCAATCAAGGATATAATTGAGAGTGTCGTAGTTTAGAATGAGATTCCCATGGGTCAAGTCTTGAATTAATAAGTTCGTGATTAACGTAAAATTCCCATGGGTCCCATTATGGCTTGACCAATCACAGAGAACGAAATCCAGTCATTAATAATTATGGTTTCGTTAACGAGAAATGTCCATGACACAATAGGCATTCTGCCCTATGTACAGGAAACAAACACAGCATTAGTCTATAGCCCGATTTACATGACAAGCATTTTGGGTCCAGCACTCCTAAATTTTAGGCACGCGTGACCAAATGGAAATGGAATGTTCCGGATACGCGTGCCCGAAATCCAACACGCTAAATTTCAATTCGATTTGAGATTTAGCCGGGTCCTGACTTTGATCAGCCTCTATGGTTTTTTCAGGTCTCGTCAGTAGAAATTCGGAGAAAATCTAGGGGTTCTGAGACCTTGTGAACAGGTAGTCTCGGTCCGCTTGTTTAGAGTACCGTGCCCAAGTTAGGAGTGCCGGACCAAAAGTGCTTGTCGTGTAAATCGGGATTTAGATATAGGTATCCATAACAAACACAGCATTAGATTTAGATATCCATAACAAACACAGCATTAGATTTAGATATCCATAACAAACACAGCATTAGATTTAGGAATCCATAACAAACACAGCATTATATTTAGACATTCATAACAAACACAGCATTAGATTTAGATATCCATAACAAATACAGCATTAGATTTAGGTATCCATAACAAACAGCATTAGATTTAGGTATCCATAACAAACACAGCATTAGATTTAGATATCCATTACAAACACAGCATTAGATTTAGATATCCATAACAAACACAGCATTAGATTTAGATATCCATAACAAACACAGCATTAGATTTAGATATCCATAACAAACACAGCATTAGATTTAGATATCCATAACAAACACAGCATTAGATTTAGACATTCATAACTAACACATCATTAGATTTAGATATCCATAACTAACATAGCATTAGATATAGATATCCATAACTAACACATCATTAGATTTAGATATCCATAACTAACACAGCATTATATTTAGATATCCATAACTAACACAGCATTAGATTTAGATATCCATAACTAACACAGCATTAGATTTAGATATCCATAACAAACACATCATTAGATTTAGATATCCATTACAAACATTTGAGAGCAAACATTGTTTTTTTCATTGGAAGTTACCTGTAGATAGAACATTTTCTCTCTGGCTACACTGATGAACGGGAGAATGAACAGCGCCTTCCTCTTGGTCTCCAGGACTCTCTTAAGCATCAACAGCTCAGCCACCATGGTCTTACCAGCACTGGTAGGCGCTGAGTACACCAGATTGCCTACCAGTAAGGAGTATTGGATGGGTTACATTTTATCACGATTTCCTTCGCTACACAAAAACGAGGCTATTGTGTAAAGTGAGGTACAAAATTGCGCTACTTTAGTAGGTGATGCGACATCAGAATTCAATGGCGCAACCCCTTCAAGTAAAACGAATGAGAGTCATAAATAAACTCTGAAATAGTAGATTAGCTTTTTAGTTGCATCAGCTACTAAAGTAGTGCAATTTTTATAGTTCGTGTTACACAATCGCCTCGTTTCTTTATAGCGCGGGAAAAATATTCGGTAAGGTTTATAAATGTGTCACGAAGAATGCAGAACAACGTTTACGCTTTACGGGAAAGTCAGATTTTGTTATAGTTTTCTCAAAGCACTAAATAATTCCCACTTTGGCAAGAACTCATGCTCACCTTCACGAAGAAACCGCAAACGGCAAACGCGGGAAAATCGTGATCAAGTGGTCATCTCTGCCGTTCGTGGGAAGAAAAAACGCAATGCTTAATCTCCCTATCAGGTAAGAATAACGTACTCACTGAGTATAAACTTACCTCCACGCAGTACACTGCCAGTTTGTAAACACTCCGCCTGCCACTCAAACATGTGTGTAATTCCCATGTCATGGTATCTCTGTAGTACAGAGGGTGGGAGACCCCAAGACGCTAGGTCCAGCGCATTAGATCCACTGCAAGGCTCATACTCAATTACACTGTGACTTCTCTCTGACTTTTGGGGCTCATCAACTGACATACTGTATTGTACGGAGCAACAAAGTCAATATTATTCACAGTGGACTTATCTGACACAAAATTTATTGTCACATCAGTAGTCTCTCCAGAGAGTGGTTCGCTTGTATTCCGTTCTTTTTGAATTATACACTTATCAGCGGCTTCCCCCAGAGATAGACCCCCGGGCCGTCCAGGGGGATATGTTCGGCAATACAAGGGGATTGAATGTAAGTTTCGCCCCTGGGTAGGGGGAAATGCTTGACTTTGTTTGAAGTTCTAAGACAGGGGAGGAGGAATATGTAAGATTATAATCTCATATAAGAGGGACTTTCTGTTAAGGAAAACGTGACCAAGGGGACTTTGACTAATAAGATTCCCGCACCCAGTGTTGAAAATCGTCAAGTTTGTTCCACCCTTTTTGCAATCCTCCACGTAGTTAAAAAAATCCCTCTGGGTAAGTGATTCCAAATTGTACTTGTGGTTTAGAGTGGTTTCTTTGAACCCTGAGCTTAAATTATTAAAACCTAATGCTATATAAAGGAGCAGCAATTCAAAAGCTCAAGTACGTTTTGCTGTGACGCAATATTTTCATTTTGGATACAGAATCCAGCAAACCATATGAATATGAGAATACTGCTCTGGGGACTGAAAAAGTAAAACAAAATAAAGTCCTGTAATATTTAATGTCGGTAGCCTCTTCAGTCTATTAGACTGTTATCAATGAGGGCCGACAGGGCACAACTTTACCCCCTGTCAGAGCTCCTGATTAAGGGAGTTCAAAGCTATAAACAAGTTACTCGGAACAAAGAAAGGTCGATACGGTGCTGGCCGAAAATCGAACTCTGGACCACCCGCACAGTGTACCGTGCGCAACCTCGTTCCCAGGGTCTTTCTTACTACAGTTTCTCAAATATATTATGTTTTTATATCCTACACTTCCACAATGTATATTCAGTACGATATACACAACTGATTTACAATAAATAGGGTTCGTGGCGATACTTTCAGCAATTAAACAGATCAGACCCGGGGCCAGTTGTTCAGAGTGGATAACTGCAATAGTAATACCACACAAGTGAATAGTGTTTTTTTCAAACAAATTCTCCACACTTCAAGCTTGAATGCCCGGCAAATGGTAGTAAGAATCTGAATGGTGGTCAGGCTGGCATTTGAACCCGAGACCCCCCACATAACAGACCAGTGCTTAACCACTGATCTAACCAGGAGGCGTACTGAGGTTTCTTAGTCCTCTAGCTCAAGGAACGAGCCAGGAAACACATTTGTCCCTTGAAAAAAATATGATAAGGGTCAAATTGTCCTGCTTTAGCTGGCAAAAGGTCCAAATTGGGCCACATTGTCCCTTCTGGCTCAATCTCTGCTAGCTAATACAATTACCAAGTCAACTGAGATTAATTAATTCTGAGGCATACAGGTACGATTTAATGTATTGCCCATGGAGTTGGTGGACAGGTAGAAATGACAAGGGCAGGCTGTTGAACTGGGTAACGATCCCTTTCTCTTCACAAATAGCACAAGTTATTTTACATGTACAGTCAACTCTCGCCTTGCGGACACCCCGTTATTACGGACACCCCGTTATTACAGACACCCCGTTATTACAGACACCCCGTTATTACGGACAGCAGACAGATCCCCGGCGAAAGCTACAGAGGTTTGACTGAGAATATCTCCCGCTATTGCAGACTCTCGCTATTACAGAAAATGCGGACACTTCACGCGGCCCCAACGTAACATTGTTATTGTTTCGGCTCTCGTTGTAGCGGACACCCAGGCCTTCAAATATTGTTTTCTTACTTGGCCGGACATGTGTCCTTCCAAACCTTCCCACAGTCTCTCAGCTACAATTAGTTGATGCCGTAATGTCTAGCTTCATAAACATGTCCCTCTATAAATCAACGCTCCACCTTGGTGGACATTTGGGGACTAAATGTCAATAACGTGGAGTTGTTTATTCTAGAGCGCGGTCAATTTGCACTCGCAAGCGAGTTTAACAGGCTTAGGGAGAAAGTTGGTGGAACTGCTGCCAAAAGAGAGCGCGGTCAATTTGCACTCGCAAGCGAGTTTAACAGGCTTGGGGAGAAAGTTAGTGGAACTGCTGCCAAAAGAGAGCGCGGTCAATTTGCACTCGCAAACGAGTTTAACAGGCTTGGGGAGAAAGTTGGTGGAACTGCTGCCAAAAGAGAGCGCGGTCAATTTGCACTCGCAAACGAGTTTAACAGGCTTAGGGAGAAAGTTAGTGGAACTGCTGCCAAAAGAGAGCGCGGTCAATTTGCACTCGCAAACGAGTTTAACAGGCTTGGGGAGAAAGTTGGTGGAACTGCTGCCAAAAGAGAGCGCGGTCAATTTGCACTCGCAAACGAGTTTAACAGGCTTAGGGAGAAAGTTAGTGGAACTGCTGCCAAAAGAGAGCGCGGTCAATTTGCACTCGCAAACGAGTTTAACAGGCTTGGGGAGAAAGTTGGTGGAACTGCTGCCAAAAGAGAGCGCGGTCAATTTGCACTCGCAAACGAGTTTAACAGGCTTGGGGAGAAAGTTAGTGGAACTGCTGCCAAAAGCAGAAAGTCACAGAGCAGCATCGAACGCTTTTTCGTGAAAGAATGACTTGGATATCTCGGTCTGACTGACTGAACGCAGGTTACACGGAACGTATGCCTTGTCAGCGCTTTCATAGATCCTTAGAGCATGCTTGTGCGAAACGATCAGCGTTTAAACTAAATCAATCTCAGTAAAGTACAGAAAGTTACAGTTCAAGAACACGCATGTTATCATTAATTTGTTATAAATACCTCTCAAGACTCGTAAGATTGTGAACAATTGGTCAGTTAATAGTGTTAGACTACTACATGTGCGTAAATAAACATTTCCACGCTGTTATCACGTTTTTTTTTCTTGCACCCCACTATTGCGGACTTTCGCTATTACGGACACCAAATCACGGTCCCGAGGGTGTCCCGAGGGTGTCCGCTATAACGAGAGTTGACTGTATATCCCATTTTATACATTTTGTTAACACATTTTTCGTGTAACGCGCGCGGAATTCTGAGTCAGTGTAATTACACAAACTGAGTGTAATTACGTGCACTTTTGTGTACTACACGCAAGGAACTACACACACCTCAGTGCCTCTAACTCATTGAACTCCAGAGAATAACTGCTAAAGAATAGCTCAACAATACCGGTTCGCGAATAAACGTTTTCGACACTTAGCTGTATTAATTAGCATTAGACTAAAGTGTAGAATCCTCAGCTAAAAACTTCGGCAAAGATTTACAACAATTCTTAATTTTCCTACATGTTTTTCAAAAATAAACTCAAAGCAAGGAACCGCGTGTGTGGGCATGCTACACCACCATAAGAAGACATTAAAAAATGCTTCAACTTCTTGGACTCAGCTTGCTTAAATACACAACAACGTTTTATTCTTCGTCTGGTTCACACTTAACAGTGCCGTTGTTTGTCACTCTATTTCTTCAAACTGTACAAGTGTTGGGCGACATGGCCAGCAGCTTATACACTGCCGGCCAAGGCATGCTCAAAGATCCAGTAGTGTTTCTTCAGATGGGTGACTTTGGAGGCCAGACAAAACACTGCTGGATCTTCAAGCATGCAAGCTTGCAGCCAGGATTGGAACCCATGACCTCACACATTCATGAGCTGGGGTGGCACAGTGGACGGTTTTGATCCTCCCTCTGCAAAAACCAACACGCTAAATTCCAATTCGATCTGTGGATTAGCCAGGACCTTGCTTTGATCAGCCCTCATGGTTGTTTCAGGTCTCGTTAGAAATTCAGAGTTTTTGATCAGCACTCTACGACCTGAGCTATTTGGTCATTTAATGTTTCACATTTGATTTAGTGCTTTTCATAGCAGATCCAAAACAGCCAAGGAAATGACATATTACCTTGGTGGGCTATTTTCTACATAATTTATTTTAACCCATAGAATACGATTCTTACCTGCAACTCTCTGTGTTACATCCATTACTGATACTCATTATTTCATGTTTCTGGCCAACGCACATAGCAGCAAGTGAAGAAATGGGTGGTACAGCAACAGGTGAAAATGCAGGTGACTGAGCCATTGGCAACACTAATACATGTTCACTGTCTTCTATCGGAGTGGAAATTCTCTCTCTGACATTTAAAGCACCTGTGTCTGGACCAATATGTGGTGTTTCTGTGAAGCTAGAACAAGTTAATAATGCTGTGGCAGAGTTAAGCTGTGGCGTAGTCACCACTCTGCAATTGGGTGATCTGTAACTGAGAGGAACTGGTGTGTTTGCTTGAGGAACAAGGAAATCTTTCTCCATCTTGTCCATTTCAGAGAGTGCAGCAGCATCAAAATCAAAGCCAAAGGACAGGCTGAAGGAGGTATGTGGGGAGGATTGAGGGGCCGGCATTGTAGCTGAACTAGCACGTCCCTAGAATACAACAAAGCCAGAACATGATCATCAGTACTTTATTAGCCTGCACATGCAGCTGTAGGTATTGGTAGTTTTTGCAAGAAGACCTGGTATTTTTTTAATGGCTGCCATCTTGGCCGAGCTGTGTGATGTAATCTGGGCGTGAGCAGGGCTATATACATGTATTAAAGTACTTAATGCAGAGATTTCAAAAACTATTGAACCATATAATACTGACCACCTCCCAGTTACATTGTAACTCTGTGGTTATATAAGCACTTAGGCCCAGTTCCTCAAATCCTGGTTTAATTAGCTAGTCCAGGACTATGGGTAATCTTTAGTTTGATTTACAAACTTGTGTACTACTGATGAAATTCGTTGGATTAAAAACATATTGCAGCTTGATGAGGAACAAGACAGTACAGTAGTACTTTTCTACTGTCTTGTAATCCTAAAATAGAAAAAGACAACTTTTTTCCAAGAGAATCCTTGCTTAAAATTTAATCCAGGATTACTGGTAACACTAAACGGGTTTCAACTGAGGAACTCAGGTCTGGTCTGATGTGTTAAATTAATGTAGTTGTTCAGAAAGGGGATTTTTGGTTGCAGGTGTTTAGGCTCACAGCTCAATTTGTCTGGTTAGGATTTGTTGTTAGTATTGTTTGGTAAGCAATGTTCCTTGTTCTGATCTGCTACCCTATTGTTCATTCACCAATGGTGTGGCTCATACTGCATGTGCGCTACATGTAGGTACTGACCAACCTGATGTGCCAGAGGTCAAGCATTCAAAACCTTAAAATAATTGAGTAGAATTAAGGTGCTGCCTTTAGATACATTGTATACATGTTTCTAAACAATTGGTCAGACCTTACAGACTACATGCAATGCAAGTCAGCTGCCACTCAGTACTTCAGAGCTAGAGTACTGAGTTGCATTGATAAATGTTTGGGCAATACTTATAAATAAGGTGACTTTGACCTTACATATCCCTGGCATACACAATCAATGAAAATCAATCATTGGGAAACCAGTTGATCAATTGATGAAAATTAGTTAATTGATATTGATTGGTATTTAATGGCCAATCGATGACCAATCGATATAGGCAAAAAAATATTACTATTGACTTCAGAGTCAATGAAAATCAATAGTTTGACAGGGCAACTAATCGACGACAATCGATATGATCAAAAGTCACAAAATTTCGCCTCATCGATTGCCCATTGATTTCCAATAGCAATCAATACCGGTAATATTGATTGATATTGATTGGTAGTGATTGTTATCGATTCCATCGATTGTGTATGCTGGGCATATCGTGGCATGAAATCACTGACTTGGAAATTCAACATTTTGGGTATTCAATAAACTGAATCATCTATGTTCTTTTAATATATACTTTAGTAAAATCCAACAAATAAAAAGTACCATGTGGTAAGCAACATGGATTGGGCACATGTACATCCTGCAATCCCTGACCTATTATATTTTCACATTACCTCGTATGACTTTGCGTCCTCATTTCTTTGATTTGTGGTTTCCTGGTGCACAGTTGAAGTGGCATTACATGTATTTGATGGTGCCTTGAAATCTTTCGAATAAATATATATCCAGATATTTTACTTGAGGAGAATATTCAACACGCACTTTATAAGCTATTACTGTTTTGTTTCAATCACCGGACTCCGCACTTCGCTTAATCAATTGGTATAAATTACATTCTCACCTTGTTTACTACCCGCCGGGTTACTACAACCGTCATGTTGTAGATTTCTCTCGCGTAGAACATTCGTCGTTTTGGAAGTGACCGTCCTTTTTTGCTTCCATGTCTGTGATAAACGTTTCATTCCCCCACCAAATACAAAATTGAGTTCTGCTTCTCATAACTTATAAAAAATTGATAAAGATACTGATTCCAGTAAAGAGAAAATAATGTAAATCGAGAAGGAACAGAAGGACACCATGTTGTTGAGATCTTTTTGAAATGAGCGCCTCGAAATACGCTTGCGCACTAGATGATAATTCCGCTGACCAAAATATCAGGTTCGATCAGGCTCAGTGTTGTCAACTTGAGCGAAAACATTTTCGATTTTATACTAATTTTATTTCCACACTGTTAACATAAATCAGGAAAGCAAAATCTAAAGTATTATAAAATAAGTAAATATAAAAATAAATAATTATAAGAGAGCTATGTTACGTGATTGACGTATTTGATTAGGCTACTATGGCACCTCTAATAATAGACCACATGTGGTCACCATGCTACCACAGCTACTGATTGAAGTTGATTCATAAGTAACTTTATTTAAGTGTCAAATGTATTTAGCTTTGCAACTAATTGGGGACACTAGTCCTACGATTTTACGTCCTTATCCGAGAAGACGTGAAGGTCTAGCCATTTGCAGTTGTTTCACAAAGGCAGCATATTCTACTCAGTTATTTTAAGACCCGGAGTGTTGGTCCGGCCGCCGGCCGGGGCTTGAACCCGCGACCTCCCGCTCAACAGACCGGAGCTTAACCACTGAGCTAACTTCATTCCAATAAACGTCTGCACGTTAAAGCTATGATAGGAATATGTGTGCAGTAGCTAATCAAAGTAGCCAAGACTCCAAAATCGCGTCCAACGCGTTCATAGAAGTTTATTCGTTTGAGGCACTCAAATAAGAATTGTTAGGGGGTGCCCTGAGAGGGGGAGGGGGACTCCCATATAAAAGTGACGGGGATAATCATCATACCTTTGGATCAATCCAGGTTTCTGGAAATGCCCCACCCCTTCCTCACACTTCACCCTAACCTTTAAATCATTAATGCTAAATCATTAATAGAATGATGCATATCCAAGGGAGGGGTGGGTGGGTAATTTGGGGTGAAAATGAATTCGAGCTACGCCCACAAAACGAGATTCTCGTACCTTTTAGGGATTCCTTTCAAAATTTCCGACGATCATCCCCGTCACTTTTATACCGCCGGTCTCCGATGAAACTGGTCCCCCCCTCTCTCCCACCACAGGAACCCCATAAGCAAAAAATCACTGACTTACGAATTACAGCTCTTCGCGTATAAGGAAATGTATGTCTGGTTTAGCTTAATATCGAGCCCTAATTTGAAAAACGTGGTTTTTAAGAGTGGGATCGACCGTGCACGTGAGAGTTGGCAGGTCTGGAAATACTACGTTATCAAACTCATTAACAACTCATGAAGCAAAAACAAAGGAAATTAATAAAACATCAGTGTCTTTAATTCTACTTGAGATTGCGTCCTGATTTACATAAACTTTGGCTTCGATTTTCTCGGCCAAAATAAGTCGTATCGCCAAAATAACTGAAAGCATGACTCCCTACATCGATCTAGAAGTTTGATAAGTGCAATAAAGAATTCGCATCCGATCTTTATGGGATTTACAAACTCTCGCTTTCAGCTCGAGTTTGTGAATCCCATAAAGATCGTCCGCTCATTCTTTATCTAACACATAAAGAGCTGTATATACTGTGTGTATTTTAGGGCTTTATAGGGCGCATGATATACAGGTCAAACTACCTGTAATTCTTCTTTCCCATGATGCACCGCGTGGTAACGATTGTCTATCTGGATCAATTCCTGAAAACATTCACCAGCATGTAGAATACAGTCACAGGTGCGAAGGTTCAACTGATGCCGCATATACGACATTCTCCACTCGAAGATAAAACTGTATCTCCGCTTGGCCATGTAATATCCTCTATATCGCCCGCGGCGAGCGGAGCACCGTACAATATAGCTCGCCTGCGCAACCGCCCGCCCAACTGGTGCACCAGCGCACGGAACACGTGAGGTTTTCGAGTCCTGAATCGGCCTGCTCGATTTTGTTCTGCTCGATCGGCCGGCTACTGACTCGTAGCCCATTCGGGCTGCGGATCTAATTGTTAAATAGCCCACGAGGCACAGCCGAATGGGCTATTTAACTTGTAGCCCATGAGGGCAAGAGGTCTAATTGTTTTAGTATAAACTAACTAGTCGGACAGTAGAAAATATTAGAAATAAATAAATTTAAGTTAAAAAATATTATTTCGTGAAAATGCGTGCGATTTTTCTCTACCATGGGCTATCACAAATAGACCTATAGTAGGGTAGCCAATCAGAATACAGGATTTGTAATAGTCCACTAGTTGGTTTATACTAAATATATACATAACAGCAAGACTACATCGCCAATACTTTGAGGTCTATCTTTTTGTGTAGTGCCAGGTACCTTCACCTCGACAGTCGTCTCAACAGCATTACGTAACTCGTAAGTTACATGGAATGACATAATAATCTTGTTAGTCTCTTGTTAAGATAACAGCAAGACTATTATGTCATTACATGTAATTTACAAGTCACCTGAAGCTGCTGTGACGACTGTCAAGGTGAGGATTCCCAAAGCTCCTGGCGTGATGAGGATACATATTTTCATCATTAATCAATTCATTTGTCAGTGTTTAGAAATTAATGGGAACTGTCACCGCTTTGTTTACTAGCCTGTGAACAGGCTCATGGGTAAGTAGTCTCCTTCGCAGCCATTTGTAGCGTTGGTCCACTCCCAGATCGACACTATAAAATAAAGACCGACTGCGAAGGAGACGCACTGGAAAATCTGGATCTCTTACATGGTTTGGAAATGTGCTGGAAATAAGTTGGAAGTTGGAATTTTCAAGGTTTTGCACACTTCCAACGGAACAGTTACTCAAGCCCGGAACAGTTACTCAAATTCTGAACGACCTTCATTGGCCTACCCTAGAATTAAGACGAAAAGAGGCACGGTTATCCATCATGTATCAGGCAGCCCATGGTACAATAGCAGTTACTTTACCAGATCACATTACACCTATGAACCCTCGGACAAGACAATACCACCCATTACGGATGACTCAACCAAGTACCTCGTCTGACACATACAAATACAGCTTTTGGCCCAGAACTATTAAAGATTGGAATTCACTACCTACACAGATTATAAAAAAAAACAATCTAAAAGCCTATAAAATAGCTATGAAAGATAACTTTTTAATGGAACAGAAGTAATTACATTTTATAATAATAATATTTTATTACTTTTTATTATTACTTTTTATTATTTTTATTTTCTAAATCCATTTTACATGTCTATAATTTATATATATATATTTATTTATTTTATCTCTGCGTGGTACTCACAAGGTGTTGCAGAGTATTATCATAGAAATAGAAATAGATGGTAATTTCACTTCCACGGATTGCAAAAATGCTGGAAATTTGGGAGAGAAGAGGTCCAGATTTTCCAGTTACTGGGAAAGCTATACAAATGTGAATTACGCACCCACGTGCATCCACGATTAGGTTTGAGATGCCGCGCTACTCAAATGGCGAACGCAATTGAAGCAAAGGACAGTAACTGGGTGGCTTTGCCTATCTCATTGGGTTCGGCACATGAGTGCAGCGGATAGATTTCATTGTGGATAGATTTCATTGTAAGTTTGCATTCAAAATTTGGATGCAGATATTCAAATATTGTCACTCAAAGCCTATATTCGCAGGCGATCCGTTTACATCCTCACTTATTAAATTGCCTCATCATTTTGATAGGTGTGCATGTGTTGCCCAGGGGGGGGGGGACTCCCTTATAAAAGGGGTAGGGATGCTCGTCAGACATTTTCGATTTTACCCCTAAGAGGTACTAAAATGGGGGTGGCTCAAGCTTATTTTGACTCGTAAAAGGTACCGATAAAAACATGCCAACATTTTAATCTTTCGATGCCTTTTATTGCTATTACTTGATGTTGTATCATCAAGCACATTCTTCCTTGTTGTTTTCAAAAGCAGTCATTCTCTAGCATTCGGTGACACCCGACCCCTAAAAGGTACCGCTTTACATAGAAATGTCTCTGTTTCATCGTGGATACCCTAAGTGGTACCAAACTCCTGATTTTGACCCCTAAAAGGTACGACGAGCATCCATGTACCCCTCACATAAGGAGTCCCCCCCCCCCGGGATGTGTTGCTTTTGTAAAAAAATCAAAACATAGCTGAAATTCTTGGACATGATGACGTCACATTGTACCATATTTCTTTGCATGGATCCTTTTGTTCCTTTAAGTTGGACAAGTGATCTTGGAATTTTCAAAGGAGTTGATAAATTTGAATGAGAAAATTAATTTGAAAAGGATTCTGTAAGATGATGCCATAATGCAAATGTCGAATAGGGTATTTTTCATGTGATGTCATTAAAATTCTAAAATCTTAAATGTCATATTCATAAACCTTTCATTTTACAAGTAGCAACAATAACAGCAACAGCAGTAGTACAAAATGAAATAAACAAATAATGACGTAAGTAAACAAACAAACTTCAAAAACTCATGAATAATTAATGAGCATTTTGTCCAATCAGATGAAGCAAATCAGTCACGTGCATGCCCCTTTATACCTGATAAAATCTCATCATTCCGCGGAGGGATTTGAATTCTGTCCCAGAGGGAAACAGGGTTAATGATTGAGACAATGGAATTGCTATTGATGTTTCAGCTTTCTCACTGAATTGTTAATTAGGATGAACGTTTTATATAAAGAATATTAATGAACATGAAGTTTTATATAAAGTTTCATCCTAATTAAGAATTCACTGATAAAGACCCAAAGATAGCAAAAAGTACACGGAACATAAGGTACCTAGATAATAAATTTTGCACTAAATTTACTAATATCAGCAGACTACCGAGATACACAGATAATATTTTTAAAATGAAGTTATCCGATACCATTACTTGTTTACCGAGCCACTGTTTAGTTCCAATTATTAAACCAAACTAAAAGCCGTAAAATTATAAAAACGTGCATCAAACTTACATATTTTGTGCCGGAGTCAAAAAATTAGAGTCTGCCGTCATGTCAGTCACATCGCTTTCCAAGTCTTGAACTTTATCGAGGTAAACCACGACACCAAATCCTTCAAGTGTAGATTCTTCTTGCATTGCGAAACACCGCTTCAAACAACATAGTATGGTAATTTTTTCATGTCATTCCCTTGAGATGTTCGTAATTGCAGGCGGTGATTACTCGAATATTTTGCATGGCGTTGTGAATACAAAGGTTCAATGGTTCATTAAGTAACCATTCCCTTGAGATGTGCGTCTTTCTTTCATTGCATTCTTAAAGCGTTTTTGAAGCCGTTTAAAACACTCACAGCACGTGTTTTATCAAGTCTAAAAATTATCGGGCTTCGCCCTCGAATTTTTAAACTTGATAAAACACTGCTGTTCGTGTTTTAAACAGTACATAAAAGAGGGTAAAGGATAGTTAATTATTCTTGGATCTTCTCTCTATTCACTTTTTTAATAACTTGTTTAATTTTAAACCTTCAAAATCTAGCATTCTAATAGGAGATATAACGATGTTTCGTTCATGGGTGATGAATTTGCTGCACTCACAACAAATTTACCATGAGAAGATAAAAACTATATCCAAGCTGCCATCTAATAAAATTTATGTTTATTATTCACCAATGAAGTTAGTCTATAAATTAAAAGGTTTTACACACGACATGAACGTGTGACATCACACGTTTTTTCAGTGTACAACCCAGTATTTTAAGGCTTACTGGATAATAAAATGTATTATGTTACATGATTCCTTATCAAGAATAAATAATAAAAATAAAATTATATTGGTGTGGATCTTAAATGATATTTTACAAAGCTATATACATAGAAAACTATAATAATTATAATTGTCATCCCAGTCACAAATTCGTTAGAACATAACTAGTGCTTGGCATTTCTCTTTTGGTTTCCCATTTGCTGATCCATTCGATCTTCAGTCATTAGAATGAGTAAAATCACTGATTTCCTTTTTTTGGGTGTGAGGGGTGATAGAGAATAGAATAACTAAAGGCAAGATTTGTTTTCTCACGGACGACCTAGAATGCATGAGCACTCAATGGAGGCTAAAAATGGGGCATCTTTTTTAATGCTAAATATATAGCTATTAACATTATAATTCCCCATATGAGCCTCTATTTGTCAGTGCTGACATTCCATCTTGTCCATGAGAATGCGACAGAATCTTCCCTCAAAAAGTAAGGCTAAAACTACATATTTCATAAAGCATTCCAACAGTTCTTTGAGTGGGGCAGTGCATATAGATACAGATTATATCAAATCTCTGAGATTGAACCATTAGTTCAAATGCCTAAATTAATATTGTGTCATATATTACAATGAATGATACATTATGAGTACCTAGTTATTTTTTGTCTTTCGTCAAGAAAAATGTATCATTTGGGAGTTTACATTAAAGCCCCTTTAAATAACTAAAATTAATATTTCAGAATATCTTTCAGTATTTTCTAAATTGCAAATGTTGTCAGATGGTTTCATATCAATGTCTTGTAAAATAGGCATGCTCAAATTTTGTCTGGTAGATCAAACACTATTGGTTTGTTACTTGGCCTGTAGCGCACGTTTGCTATGGAAGCATTGGCATATGTAGTTACATCATCAGTCTGAACTCCATAACCTGTAACAATAAGGTATATTTGCATTGGTAATTTGTTAAAGAAGATTTTAATAGTATATTTGACTAAGTTTATATACAGCTATGTGACGTCATGCGTGAGCAGTCATTAGTCAGTAACCAAATGTGGACATGAAAGCCAGACAGTCTTGGAGTTTTGTTTTTAGATTTCAAACATTTAGTTAGCAAATTGAGAGAAAAAAGGAACATCATCACTCAGAATGTCATTTAATTTCATTCTGTAAGATGTGATATGCTAGTGCTAGAGTTAATTGTTTTGATGTGAATATAGTTGCATTCAAATTTTACCAACACAATATCGTACATTTCAAACCATCAATTGAAAGGTTTAATTTGTGTCAGTATATGTGTTACGGACTGTGGTCACGTGTGAAATCACATCCTGATAGCTGCAATAAAAAAAATGATCACTGTGGGGATATTGGATGAAACATGTGTATACAATACATACAAGTTGTCAGTTTAATTAATTGTTGGTATCTCACTCCCTTCCTCTATTCATTTCATTTACTTGTTTATCAATTAACTTTAGCCACACTATAAGTATATGCAAGATATAACAAAGGAAATATTGATAATTAATATTATAGTATGTAAAATCAAATAATTACATTCTCAACATTTTGAAAATTACCTTCATGGATGTGTCCAAAAACATGATACTTTGGTTTGACTCGATTCTGGATGGTATCTAAAAGATGAAGACAGCCAGCCCTTGACCCATCATAGCACAAATCACCATGACCTGCAATAATTATTAAAGAAAAAATTGACTTGATGAAGTTACTAATAAAATAGCTGAAAATAACCCTATATCAAGATATATATACCTCTTATTAATTGAGTGCGAGGGCCATACGATAAGTTAAAATGGACTGAGTAGTTTTTCACATTTTCATGGCCCAAGCACCAAGTGTGTCGACCATAAGAAGTGGGGAGGGGAATCGAGGATCCACAACTTATGGTATATTGGACCAAGCAAACGAGGTTAATAAGATATTAATTATATGGGGGTTCTTCATTTTCTTTGAGACTGGAAGTGGTAGAAGGTCTGTATGGTACATTGTAATTAGTTATGGACTGCAAATTGGCCAATCATAACCTCACACCATTTTCACCAGACATAATTAATTTTAATACAAATTATATTCCTTGTAGTCAGTGCATGCAGTCAGTAATTTTGTTGGTAATTTTGTCTTCTACGTCAAAGTCTTCTTTGGTTCTGCTTTTTTTCTGTTTCTGTAACTTGCCTGTGACAATTTAACATATCATATTTGTCTCCAATATTGTGTCTTTTCCAGTTTCTTGGGAAAATCAGGACAACAAAATTCCAGTGATTCTCAACTGGAAATGTTTGATTGGAGTTATAAACTACACTGTCTTGATCTTTATTGTCTCTCCTACATGTATATTCAAGAATTTGTCCTCTTCAGCCTGAAGTTATATTTCTGTTCTTTGCATTTGGCTCATTGTGCATCATGCTTGGCCATTAAATTCATTGTCCTGCTTTGATTTGAGACATGCATGAATCCAAACTACTGACATCAATCTACAAGTCAGAGTGTTTTAATTGATGCAGATTAATGCCCTGACAGTTGAAATCTTATAGATTTTCCATGCAATAAATGTGAGAAAGTGATCATGACCGAGTTGAATCATGATCTTGCTGCTTTATTTCTATTGAGTTCTCTGTTAATTTCCATGCAAGCATATCTGTTTGGCCTGTTCATTGCCAAACTTTGAACTTTCACATACATTAATTAATTTAATGTTCTTAAAATTTGTTGACCACAAATGGTTATTTTTTTATGACAATGCATTTAGATTTTTCTCCCTGCCAATCAGACACAATATATGTGGGGATTTCCAGAAATTCTCAAAGGGATTCAGATGTTTAGTATACACCAACTCAGAAGCCTCAAAAAGTTTGGCGCTTTCCTGTGCCAGGCTGTGCATGAGGCAATAACTGTATGACATTATCATTTGACCCAATTACATGTGCATGTTTTCTCCCTTCAGCACCATTTACAAAAGTGACGAGATTGGGGCTGTACATGTATGTGCTTGACATGAGTATTGGCCAGAAAAAGCTGTCCAGCCTTGCTCTATTTTTTTGCTTGTTGCTTTGCCAATGATTTGTATGTATGTCATATATGTCTGTCATTAAACCTCAAGCCAAATATTTTCCCATTCCCCCCCCCCCCCCCTTCAACTCACAGGGCATGATTTTGATTTTGAAATATGGGAGAACATGTCAATCTCCCCTGTTTTCAAAAAAGAGGGAAGATTTTGGAGGAATATTGGGGAAGGAAAAAAAAGTGCAAATGCTTGCAAAATTGTACCAAAGCTGCACTTATAGTCAAATTTAAGTAACCTATGAATATAATTTATGATTACTTAATAATTTATGTAAATCAAAATATTTCTATAAATTTTATTTCTTCTCTCTGCACATCTTAATTACAATATGTTGTATTATTAGTTAATGTTATTTACAACAGACCCATTGGTGATTCTGCATGCTAATGTAGGCAACTGAATCAAATAAATTGTTCAAATATATAATAACAAAACTGTTTTAAATTTTGATGATCAAATGCACAAAAGATAGGTTTTTCTTTTCCCTGTAGCAATGAATATAAATATATGCTTGAATGAAGGGAATGTAATCAAATATAAATATGTTATTCATCTCACCCAAAGGAGGTCCATGTGTGACCAGGACATCAATCCCATCTGGAATTTTGTCCCACTTCTCTTTTAACTTCTCACCCCTTTCCAACATAAAACACCAGGCACCAAACACTGGAACCCTGAACATTAAGGTTAGTTAAAGACCCTGTGTCCGAGCCCATGGTGCTTTGCGCGCGCAAATCATTTTCGAAGGCTACGAAAATCAGAAAGATCGTTGTTGTTGTTATGTGACTCTCGAATCTTTCGAAATCCATCCCTAGTTTGGGCCATCGTGTAATTAATCATACTGAGGTATATATGCTTAACTGACTTTCTTTTATCTTAACTTTTGTATATATACTTTTTAAAATGAAACTTTAGTTCGAATATTTCTTCGAATCCCGGTCTAGAGTGGCGAGTAGAGGAATGCCGTAGAAAGGACCGAGACAGCGAGGCGAAGCGACTCAACAAATAATCCTTCAGCAGTCCACATTTTACTTTCTCTAGGTCTACAATAGACCAATTGTGGTTCAAAAGGACTACTACGTGAGTTTCCCGGGGATTTGCTGCACTAATGGACCGGCGGGCTTCGTTGGAAATACAAAGCACAAAGCAACCACTTCTGGCATCAAGATCATTCGTAATTATAATTTCGCACGGCTAAGCTCCACTGAGGTGTTACGACTTATCTGTAACTGTATATGTTTTGCATTTGTATTAGCAGAGAAAGCAATGTCCTTTACCTTTTTTTCATCCTACAGTACGTCCAGAAAGTCTTGCTACCAAAACTACGATCGCGGGTCAAACTCCAATCTGCCGAGTTCAGCTGTTACTTCGCTGTGAGTTTGACTCGAGTGCGAGTACGACATTTCATTTTTCACTCAAAATATATCATTCGCAAGGGAAGTAGAGATCTTCAAATACAGCTAAGCAATACTGGAGACATGAAAACAAGGTAGCAAGAGTATGTGTTTGCCTGTATAGTTGTGAAAAGTCGCACTCGTAAACCGAATTAGAATCTAAAGACAGAACAATATTGGCTTCCTGCCAAGTACTGTTAAAATCATATTCTAAGCATCCGGGGAAAATTCGTGGGCTCGATTGGGTTTTTAATCCGGTAGAAATTATGAAATTCGTAATCCAAAGTGTATGTTTACTTCTTTTATGAAACTTATAAACAATCGAGAGCATTTTATTTGCCTAAAAGCTGGCCTTTAATATATGCGGCCGTTGATAAACAAACTAATCATAACATTGGCGCAAAGCACCATGGGCTCGGACACAGGGTCTTTAATTGCCACAATCAACTACCTGTTTCACAAAAAGTATCTAGTAGATTATTTATAAGGCCACACAAAATAAATGTTGTGTTTCCTGTAACCTGACCGATCTGGATTCTTTCATGCCATCCTCAAACATTTTATTCCTATTTTCCAAGACTTGAAACAGATAAAATAATCATTTAATTGATAAATGTAAAACATATTAAAACAATGTAAACAAAGACTTCTCATCACAGTGCGATTGCATTAACATGACAAAAATGTACTCACAATTTTTTTCTACAAATTAAATAACTTTTTTTTCAACCTACCTTCTTTTCAGCTCATTACTGGAAACACAACATTTATTTTGTTTGGCCCAATACATCAATTTTTTGGCACATACATTGTAAATTAATTAATCCTATCTTTCTACTCCTTTCTCTATTTCTTCCACAGATACCAATCAAGCTTCAGTAATTAAGCCACTGATGTCCAACCTTGTTAAAAGCTTTGGAGAAGTTTCTCCAAAAGTTTCTGAGAAGCCAACTACTATAAAGACATATTTCATTTTTGTTTTAACTCAACGGGGGATTATGGGCACTGTAGGACCCCCTAGCTAGCTAATAATGCCCCTATAATATTTGGCCAATAAAATTATGATATTCATAAAAGTGTAACAAATTATGGTACATACATGTTACATACCATGGTGATCCATAAATTCGATGTCCATTAATAGTGACCTCAGAGTCCTCCAGATAGGTACATTTATTTACATCCAGAAGGCTCTTGATTTCAAGGGGGTCCTCGTATCCACAGCCTAACTCGTACTTCCAGTACTCATAATTAAATTCATAGCCTTCAACATCGAACGGCAGATCATGATTACCCGCAATCACAAGTTTATGAGGATGGCTCTGGGAGATAAAAAACTCGTTGAACTTGCGAACTTCTTCTTTCTTTCCAATCATCGTGAAGTCTCCAGCATGAATCAACACATCTCCGTCCGGGATCGAGTGGGTTGGATTTTTGAGACCGTGAGTGTCAGAGATGCAGACAAATCGAGTGTGATTTGGCGGTTTAGGAGTGGTGCTTGCATCCAAAGGCTCCACAGTCTTGACAACCTGAGATTTCTCCAAAAGATTCCATGCGATGAGTGGTTTGTCATAATGGCGTTCAAGAATGTTGGTCATGTTAGGTTTTCTTCCCCCATTGTTGAAAAAGCTGAAAGGGCGAAACATTATTGATGAAGACGTCGCAAACTTGTGGGATCAGCTATTCAAATTCTCTCATATTTTCGCCAAACCAGCAATAATTCTGTCGAGAAAGCACTTTTAAAACTTTCAAGTAATTTATACACGATAATGAACAGGCGTTCCCTTTATAAGACCGAGTAAGACTAGACACTAATTTCAAGCCCTTTTAGGTCCCATTCCCTATGCTTGTTGTGCTCACTCCGTTCAGCTGTTCATTCACTTGGACGACGGAAATATTTTTTTATCTGAAAATTTATATTAGTTAGTTTCCTTTTAATAATATCCATTTACCCTTTTACATGATGACTGGAAAGAAAGGCACAGCTGGTAAAGAATCGTCTTCCGAGTCTAACGGCGGCGGCTTTTCGTTCTTTCAACTGTTCATATTCCTCATTGCAACTTCTTCGATAGCCATGAATTTTGCCATTATTTACGGAGTTGTTCCTCTACAAGGTAAGATCGAACCTCTCTCTGATAATGTTAATTAGAACTTTAAAGTATAATTGGTGTCGTTACTAACATGGAAAGCTGCTGGCATATCAGTTGGGGATAATGCATAATGTTTATACTGTCCCATGCCGTGTATGTATACGTGGCTGAGACAGTACGTAATTATGAAATTCGAAATTCTTGACTCATCCGTGAATTTTTATTTCCTAGGCTGCGAAGGCCCATCTGGAAAGACAGGTAAGTAAATACTTCGAATTGCATGGAAAATCTAACGATGAAATGAAAGGTCAAATAAAAGCTGCCTTTACTAGCTCGCATAGAATGAAGCAAATCACCCGTGGAAATAATGTCTTGAATTGCACTGTTCATTGATCTCTATCTGCCATGTCTTGATCAGTACTCGGATCAAATATCCTACAATTCTATTGTTAGCAGGGTAGTTGTTTTATGGTCATAACAAGAGATATGACATGTCTTTCTTTCCGACTTTTAGGTCTACAAGGCCCGCTCGGAAAGCCCGGCTCAGAAGGTTTGAGAACATAGTTTTACATGTAAATTACTTTTGTTGAATAGTCTGAATAACTCTAAATGCCCAGCATTACAATATTTTGTTTTTAATAAGTTTAGCGTTTGTGTATTAACTGAACTCGATCGTTGTTTTACTGTGATTATATGCAAAATGTCTTGTTAAGATCATAAATTTTGAACAATTATCATTTTCGCTGATAATAGTTTGCTGCTCAACAATTAGCAGACATCGGTGCGTGTACACTGTGTTAATGGTCTACGTGGCAAACTCACGCAACAGTCAAAATAAATTTTACTATTTAGCACCCTTGGGAACCTATTACCTATTGTTTGCTTTTACCATTAAATAGATTATTCTCGTGTGTGCACAATCCTCACAGAAATATCCCAAACGCAAACAGAAAATCAAGAATATTGTGAAACTGGAGAAGCTGGCCTGAGTTAAAAAAAAAACACGTTTATCATCCTGATTTTTTTTAGGTGTGCACAGCGTTTTTAAAAGTATTTTTTTGTCATTTTTATTTTTTTCTGACATGGGATGTTTGGGTTACTGTGTGGTGAACTTTCCAAAGTCTAAAAATATTAGAGACTTCTTAAATTTTAATATAGAGTAACTTTTACTACAAAAGTTATAACCTATTCAATCCTTTTCTCGCTTTTAAGGTAGCCAATTGATTTTTTTGGTGTTTTAATATCTTTATTTCATATTTACCATATTCAAATTACAGTATTAATATAAAGACATAAAAACCATGTAAAACAAGGGAAAACAAAAACTATACCTATGACATATACATACTAATTAAATAAAGATACAAAAAAAAAGCAAACCTATAGTAAAACTGTTCATTAGAAACTAAAAATGTGGAGAAGCTTACATATTAAATCAAATTCATAATAATTTGTCCCATTCGAAGTAATGGAATGATCGTTTGGCTTTCTCTCTTGCTACATGTACATGGTACTCTAGTTCTTAATTATTTTGACTTTTTCCAGATATGGTTTAAGTATTGGTTTCAATTTGAGAAATCTACAATGATTATTGTAAATGCATTGTTTCCCCAACAGTATTAGATGATTTATGATATAGAAATTTTCTATGTCAAAAATATCAAAAATTATATCGCCCGGCAATTGATGTTTTTTTTATTGAAGGCTCCGCTGTTCTTCCTCTTTGGTGTTCATAACATTTCTGGATCAGTTTATTATTAATCATTCAAAAAGGAAGCAAATTCTTAAAAAAAGAAAGCAGGTGGGATGATAAACATGTTTTTTTCTTTTTCTGCTTTTTAATGGTACAGAATTGAAACAAGAGGCTGTGTAGTGTTGTACAGGTGGCTACATTTTCCCAAGAATAGCTTAATTCAAATGCCATATGGGGACTCAAAAGGAGGGTTTTCCTGAGCATACAGGAATGGTAATGAAACCTTCAAACGTGAAATATTTTGTGCCGCAAAATTTCTTCTTTTTCTTCAGTAATGGTTTCAAAAGTGCACAGTGAAGTTTCTCCATTTTTGGTATAGACAAATCCATACAACTCCAAAGAGTTTGTAAATGGTTCTTAAAAATTCTGTAAGAAAATTCTGTTTCCACACCCATTCATTTTTATTTCAAATAATTCACAAGTTCTGTATTACAGAATTTTTCTTTTTCTTCTCAGATTAAAGAGCTGTGTGCAACAAATAACTGACTCCTGATCATGTTCTAAATTCTCCCTTAGAAAACAAAGAATTTGAAGGAGAATTTAGAATGTGATCAGGAGTCACTTAATTATGCCCTTGTTGCACACATCCCTTCAATAATTATAGTTTTTTTCAAACAATTTGACCGTATGGATTTTGATAAATTATTTTAAAGTAAAATTATTATAAAATTAATGGGATGTTTTGCCATAGCAACTGATATCATCAATTCATTATAAAAAAAACTCTATCCTCATTCTAATACCTCTTCCACACTTGGACGCAAAAGCCACAAGTACCTATTTTATTTATAACCCTTTTGAGCCTGACCTTAAATGACAGCAACTTTTGCAAAAACTGGCAGCTACTTTTATTCTGACAGCTGTCGAAAATATGCCAGTTGCCGGCTTCTACATGTCCTGACAACCATGATGGAAAGGCTTTACAGAGTAATTACATAGCTTCAATATTATTATGTGGAGCAGCTTTTTTGCTGTCAGTGTTGATTAACAGTCCTTTTCAGATTCAATAAAAAAGTTACCATACTTACCAAACCTTTGTTTTACCAAATACGGTGAATGACTGAAACAAAAAAGGTGGAGGATGCAAAGGAAATAATTGACTAATTTCAGTAAGAGGAAACAGTATAAGGCAAGGGTGCCACCATTCTCCCCACTCAGATGCATCCAAAACTTCTACACGTATATATACTCTTCACTTGCTCTGATTGTAAACTATAAACAGATGGAAAAGGGGGGGGGGGGGGCTGCTCACAGTCTAAATTATTGTAGAGGGATCAGAGGATATGCAAAAATGGAAAACACATATAAATCTATTGGAGCACAATTAATGGTGAGATTAATGCCCTTGCTTTCTCAAATTTTGGAAAATAAGTTGACAATTATGGTAGAAAAACTGTTTATCAGGCGAGCAGGTTATAGATAAATTCAAAAACATTTTAAAATCCATGTGCCTCCCGACTCATCATCAATTATTGTAACATAACTATGATAATGCATGTACATGTGGTTATATTAATATTTGTTACCATTGTCATGTCAACTACGTACTAATATATACTTTAATTTTCATCAAGTGATTTTATTTACTAATATTCTTAAAAAAAAAAACATTTAAGAAATGGCCCTTTACTTTAGGTCCAGTTGGTGTACCTGGAGAAAAAGGACCCAAAGGGGACACTGGGAAACAGGGGCCAGTTGGTTCACAAGGAGAGAAGGGTGACCCTGGGGATTTAGGTCCTGAAGGTTCCCAAGGGCCTAAGGGAGATGAGGGAGAACCTGGAAAAGATGGTTCTCCTGGTAAAAATGGAGTTGATGGGACCCCTGGGAAAAACGGACCCCCTGGCAAAAACGGACCCCCTGGCAAGGAAGGACCCAATGGGGAGCCTGGGGCTGAAGGTACATACATAAATGCAGCTCATTATCATACTAATTTGTTCATAATAACCAATCGGGGAGAAGGGAGGGAATGGAGATGCAACTCTGTTTCTAATAAGCTGAGTCAGCTGCAGCTGACTTGTTCGCATAGCCGAGACAAAATACCCAAAAGCAGGACACCAGAGAGGAACAGTTCTTATCTTAAAAACTTAGTCACAAACATTGAAACCAGCTTGCAATTTAGCTATTTTATTCACTGTTGTATTAGCTAGAGCTAGAAGGTGAACTCACAGGTGTTGAACTTTAATTTCTCATCAACATTTCTAACCAAAGCAATAATAATATTGATGCTTATATAACTACAAAAGGTAGAGAGTAGCACACATGAAAGACTGATGACTTTAAAACATATGATGGCTACATATTCTGATACTTTAATAGAAAAAATAATCATTCCTAAGTTCAAACAGTTTGCCACTTTCACTTTTTACTAATCCATTTTACATTGTACATGTCTGAATGATGTTGATTGAATAAAAATATATATTCGTTGAAGTTTGTCATCAAAATTTCTAACACCACTAATGCCATTATAGAAACACATTGTATTGGAACAAATTATATGTGGGATAGTTAAGCACAGAAACAAAGGAACTCGTTTAATATAGTGAAATGAAGGATTGCTTAATTCCACTCTATCAGATTTTGACCAATCATGGCAAGCTATTCTTTCATTAGCAATAAGGGTTGTATCTCCATTCTTTCCCACCTCCCAGATTATTAAATTAATAATTGAAGACCTTGGTGGAAAAATTAAGGAGTGATCAGGAGTGATCAGGAGTCCTTTTTCCGCCGAGGTCTTCAATTACTGTTTATTTTTAAAATATTAACTTTACAACTTGTCATGGTAAACAGCGAACAGTGGTCATTATTTAAAAAATAATAGTTGCTCTAAGAAAGCTTACCACACACAATTCCAACTTTAACATAAAATACAATGTATGTACTCTTGACTGCAATAAAGTAAATGTAACCACATAAGCCAACATGCAGACCCAATGAGCCCAACAGACACAACAATACTTACAGAGTAAACAGCTAGGCAAACAAACCATACAATGAGCCCACCACATCCAACAGGCTAACATATTTTTACATATTTTTTACAGAGTACATGCAAACTGTGTTGGGTCCAACAACAAACCCAACTTATAATTAAAAGTGGTATTTCTAAAATGTGATTCATACATCTGGAAAACTGTCAATTTTTTTCCTGGACTCATGCCTGCCAGTATGCCACTGCACATTTCATGTAATAAAATAGTATAGATAATAAACGTACATGTACAATGTATATAATAATAATTTTATATTGTTGTTAATTTATTTAGTTAATAAATATTCTAATAATGTTAAAGCACCAGCTAAATAACAAAATTATATGATAAAATATAATAAATATTTTTAGGCTGTCAATATCTGGACTTACATAACACAATTATCTGTCACACGTTTTTGACTTACAGATCTAAATAGTAGAGTGTTGATTCCTTGGTGTATATGCAGTTTGTCAGTCACTCGCATGCTTACTCATTAAGTCCTCCCCCTACCATGCAGCAGCAGCAAATATGAAGCTAGTTATTAGTGGATCAGGAGCCCTATAAAGCTTAATCCAGGATTAGTTTAAATTGTGGTTCCCTTGGCAAGAGGTGTCTTTCTGCAATCTAAAGATTACAGTTACAAAAAATAATACACTATTCATTTAATTCTCATCAAACAAGTTTTTATCCCAAAATCTGCATTCCTCAAGCTAAAAAAATCAAATAATGATTTCCCTTAATCCAGGATTTATAGCTTAATTGGGCTTCAAAGAACCAGGCCAGGAAATTTAAGGAGAGCTACATTGTATTTGTCACAGAATACTATTTACATGTACATTTAGGGCTTAAATTAGATTGTGAGCAGCCTCTGTTCCTTCTAATGTTACTGGCTATTAAGCTCAGAAAATGTAGTAGCTGTGATCTTTTGAGTAAGCAAGGAAACTGGTACGTTACCCCTGCGCTTTGCTTGATCTCAATATACATGTATCTTCCCAACCATGTTTGTTCATATCCCTATTTTGAATAATGCTGAATGGGTCTTGCTTCGCAAGGTCATGTTACAAAGCTAACTAGAGTTGAATAACAATGTACGATTGTACTAATATGTAGGCATTCAAACAAACATAATTGAGGGGTACGAAAATGATGGGGGTGCTCGGCAGTCATTTCGAAAATGACCCCTAACAGGTATGCATAAATTACAGGAGGTTTAAAAACCATAATGAGTTTGACCCCTAAATGTCATGCATAAATTAAAATTCATAAAGTGATTCCTTCGTGTATGTTGTAACAGAACCTTAAACCTCTAAAAGATAAGACTCGACCAGGTTGCATAGCTAACTCGTGCAAACAGGACCCCATAAGAGGTATGGTTACAATGATTTTTACCCCTAAAAGGACTGCCAAGCAACCCCGACAGTTCAATATAGGAAATTTCCCGCAAAGCCAGAGAATAAAACTTGGACACAAATTCTGTATATATATATATATATAAATGACTTATCGTTTTTGATAGAGGATGGTAGAGATTAAAGTGGATTACAAAAGCTCATTCTAGAAACTTGATTTTGGTTACATGTACAGTGAACCGATTTCAAGTTGCTCTGAATTTCTTTTAAAAGCAGTATTTTTCATCCACCCGAATCATTGTCATCCGGCTGGCCGGCCTTCGTCATTTGGGGGTTGACAGTCAATTTGCCTTTTTCTCAATTGACCATTTGCAACCTTATGTTCTGTTTACAGGAGCACAAGGTGTGGCTGGACCCATTGGGTTGCAGGGTCCTAAAGGGGATAGAGGTAGACTCATATGTGTTTTCCTTCAGCCAATCTGGGTTTTTCTCTCCATAATTTTGCACTGGCTCACAAAATCTATATAATTCTTGTCAATCCAGGTGATGAAGGAACTCCTGGTGCTGCTGGACCTGAAGGTAGCTATGAACATCTTTGAAACTCAATAAGTAACAGATTTCCATTTCAGACAATGAATCCATAAGTATTAATCAGTGTTTCAAAGGGCATACATTATTGAAGACATTGCGAGGTAATTTTCTGCCCCTGGGGCACAGGCTCAATTGGCATGCTATCAAAAAAGAGAAGACTGGAAACATACATGCCCTTCCAAAATGGCAAGTAAGTCTTCATGATAAAACTACTGGTATGAACTTTGAGCATTTTTGTTAAATACCTTTAACACCTTGTCCCCCTAGGGTTCATGGCATTTTTAATATATCAATAGTGGGGGATTTTCTTTATATAAATTCCCTGGTGGGCAGATTTACATTGACTGTGCATAATGCTGTTTTATTGATTCTTTTTTTAGGAAAAGAAGGTTCCCCAGCAGAGAAAGGAGAGCCTGGTGGGTGTAACTAATATGTATTTCTTTACTCTATTGTTACACAACAAAAGAGATGTTGTTTTCGGACAGCAACACTATGATGTTATCAGATCCAAGATGGCTGCATGCAGGAAATTCAAATGAGTTTTATAGACAGGAAAATTGGATGTCCATAAAATGATAGTGTACAATCTACAGGAAACAAACACAGTAATTATTATAGCTTTATGCATTCAAAAGGAACATTTGATAGCAAAAGAATATTGTTTTTCAACCGAGGTTCAATAAGAAAAATACTGCCTTTGAGCCTGGCTTTGAGCTTATAACTTTATACATGTTCACAGTTGCAAAATGAGGCTGTAACAGGTTTAGAATTTTACTAATCACTGTTGAATTTCCTCCTTGCTTGTCATTTTGCAATATGACCTCATTTAAACTGAGTTTGATTAACTCTACAGGCTCAGAGGGACCAAGAGGACCATCAGGTGATGTAGGCCCACAAGGGGACACTGGACCCCAAGGAGAAATGGGCCCTGGAGGGCCAGAGGGACCACAAGGAGCCACTGGGGACCAAGGACCACAAGGACAAGCAGGTGCTCCAGCAACTGCTCCAACAACTGAGTGAAAACAAGCTTGGGCTACATTTTACACAAGCAGGTAATCATTTTCTTAGTTTGCATGTTATGTCATTGCCGCCATGTTGGTGGATGCCAATAACAGATTCCTCATTAGATTATTTTGTTAGTTAATATTCCTCTGACATGGCTGCCACATATTTGACATATTTTAGTATATCTTTTTATAGAATCCAAATTTCAGCCAAAAATTGAATGAAAATATACCACCTGCCCAGTTAAAAAGGTGAAGAGGCAAGAGAGAGAATAGGAGAGAGAAGTAAAAGAATTAAAAGAGCTTCTGGTGTTATCCGTTGAATCTGTTATTGCCAAAGTCACTGAACGAATCACCTATGACCAGTCGAACGAATCACCTATGACCAGTCGAACGAATCATAAACTTGTATTATGAGTGGAGTTTAGTTGGACTGCAAGAGCCACGTACAGTCTATTGAATGATCAGTACAGTACAATGAGTGAATTTTAGGTCTCGAGAGACGCTTGGATTTTGCACTTAAACAATGGTTATATCGAATTATTAATAATGTCACACTTAATGTTACTATCAACAACAATTAGAAAACTTTTCAGAGGAAAAAACAATTTTTTCACTTTTTCCATGTTAACATTGTTATTTATAATGTATCTGAGCATTAAAGCAATAAAAAATGTTGTGAAATTATATATACCCGGACCATGTTTTTATTTTAGTGGTATGTTATCATTGATGTAAAGAAAAAAGGTCAGTAGTATTTGAGGGGAAGAACAGTTTAGTTATGTGACGTCATTTAAAGATACAGGAAAAAGCATCCCACATGGATGTTGGGTGAACTTGGAGTGACTAGAGGTCACGAAATTCTAACTTTGGAATTTCTAACGAGACCTGAAACAACCATGGGGGCTGATCAAAGCCAGGTTCCGGCTAATCCACAGATCGAATTGGAATTTAGCGTGTTGGTTATTGCGGAGGGAGGAAAACCGGAGAACCCGGAGAAAAACCCTCGGAGCAAGGGCGAGATACCAACAAACTCAACTCAGATATCACGCCGCGTCCGGGATTCGAACCTGGGCCACAGAGGTGAGAGGCGAAGCGCTTAACTTAACCACTGCGCCACCCGCACTGCGCACCCGAACCTAGAAGGGGCGTGGGGCTGGTCCAGAAAGTGCACACCAGCACTTGTTCCGACTCTGCGCATAGAATTAACAAAGACAAGGCTATTGTCTTTCTAAGCTTCCCTTATGAATGGAACATGAGAGAAATTTAGTGAAAGACAATAGATTTCTTTGTCTATACTAAATTTCTCTCATGTAATTATTCATGAGGAAAATTTAATAAAAGACAATGGATTTCTTTGTCTTCTAAATTTCCCTCATGTTGATGCATGAGGGAAATTTATAAACATCCATCTCTAATAAGGGAATTTAGGGTTTAAGTAATTGTCCAGATAAGAACTGTAGTGCTCTACGGCAAGGAATGTTAAAAGGTGTTATTTTCTATTATTCTTCATCGTAATTTCATTGGTTGATACTTATAAATTCAAAAGAAACCCATCGAAATAATGCATTTCCATTCGATATTTTTTTGTGGTTTGAATTAATTTTTGATCAAACTAACTATGGTTTAATTTCGAAGAATATCGTGTGTGGGGAAAGTTTTCAAATTTGTGATTGAAAAATCTTTTGTTTTCTCTATATAATAATAATAATAATAATAATAATAATAGTTTATTTATATAGCGCTCTTTCCTTCAGAGACCAAAAGCGCTTTACAAGAATATAAAAAAAAACATTTACAAGGTATCCTAATGCTAAAAATAATTACCTAATATAAAACAAACAAACAGCAGAATTAAACCAAAATAGTGATAATGATAAAATATCCGATTGGCTGGATGGTGGCATCTCTGAGTTAAAAATACACATGTAGTTAGCGAGATAAGCCACAGGAAGCCCGAGCTATATGTAAACAAACCTGAGCCACAGGAAACCCGAGCTGTATTATGAGCGCGCGTTAAATCAATTAATGGATTGACATCAGTGACAAATACACAAAATGAGAGGATGGTTAGCCTGTGTTCTATTCTTCCATGCAAACAGTTTGAAATCATGAAACCCGTCAAACCGGTTTTGCAGGGTCATTGGTGAATCAACGAAAATTACTGTTACACCAGTATGTGAATCTGATAGAACTCCGTGGGTAAATAAAAAACTTGAAACTTTTCCAGCACCCCCCCCCCCCCCCCTCCCCCTCCCCCTCCCCCTCCCCCTTGTCGTTTACTATTCCCCCATCCATAAATAATGTCCACTCCCTTATCTTTATCTTGTGTTGTTGTAGGACTTTGCTGAGATAACATGAAGAGACATGACGAAATATATCTACCAAATGAAGGAGTGACAGTTTATACATGTATGTAAGGACAAAGAGACAGTCTTAGCTTTAGAAAGATGATGAAGCTGTACCAACGGATCATGCCATGGTTGGATCGATATCTGTAATACTATGCCATGGTTTGTTCAATACGTTCAGTACTTATGCCATGACGGGTCAATGTTTTCAATGATCAGCCGTGGTTGGTTAACCGCTTTTAATCACACAGTGGTCAAACGTCTGCGCGTGCGTATTACGGTCAGCCTGGTGGACGGCCGCGCGAATTTCCCGTGCAAAATTTACCTTAAAACATATTACAGTGAACTTCTACCCCAAAAAGTTAAGAAAAATACGTGAAAGTTAAGCTTTTTATTTTCACAGTCGACGGGAAATTGAACAAACTTCGAACTGTGAGTTTACCCAATTTTTTCGTAATTTACCAAAAAAGTTCTCAAGGTTTGAAAACGGGTGTGTGAACAGTGACGGCCGCCGGCTCGCTTTGAATTTGTTTTGGAATATGTTGTTGTTGCAAGACTTTTGACGCATGCGCAGACGTTTGACCGCTGTGTGGCTTTTAATACGTTGCCAAAGTTAGTAATTACTATCAAAGGGCATTTTAGACATTTTTTGCATGTTTTTGAATTTTGCATTGTAATATTATTTGAATTTCAAACCTTTCAGTGTATAGTGACGTTTAAACACCTGAATATTCTGTCATCAAGAATGAGATCGATAGAAAAAGTAAATTTTCTGGCCGGTTGTAGCTCTTTTACAAACAAGCTACACTTTGTTGGATTTTTAAAAGTCAGATAATTATTCAGTTTCTTTATCATAAAATGGAATTGAAAGAAAAATAAGAGATTTTCATATATCTTTTGTTTGGTATGTAAAAACGACAGTACATTTAACGTAATATGCTATTTTACGTTAAGACATTTATCAGTGATGTCTTTTTTAGACAAATCAATCATTTCTTTTTTTAGCCGGAGTGCTCTAGAATAAAATGAAGTGTTGCGTTATAGTTGAAATTATCATAGCCGGCATTTAATTACGACTTAGCTATGTGTATGAATCAATCTGTGTAAAAAAATAAAATATAATTTGCGTTAGTCGGTTTTATTGAATTGACGTATTTGGTGTCCAAATACGGTTCTCCGTGTTCTATTTAAGGGTTAGAGACTTATGTTTGTGTTTTATTGACAAACACAGGCACACGCTAACTGTACGATGAGCGAAAAATTATGAAAACTGCATTGAGGCCAACGCAATGTGCAGGTTCATCGTACAGTCGGCAAGTGCCTGTATTTGTCAATATAACACAAACATTAAGTCTCTAACCCTTACGCACAGCGTGCTATGGTCACGAATAAAGCACCGTCATTAGCCAATCACCTGCTTGGATTTCGTACTGTGCACCGTCATTAGCCAATCACCTGCTTGGATTTCGGCGATCGTAGCGATCGGGTGGCGATCAACACGATTATATGGAAACCACTCTTCAGCGATCCAACGATCCCATAAAGCATTGCTCACCAACAGAAACATCCCATGCTGAACCCAGGTTTTCTCGCACTCGGCAAAATGGCGTCTACCAGTGCAGATACTAGCAACAACGCATATTCCTCTCGTCGTTGAAAGATTTTTCGGACCCAAAACATGTGCTTTCTTTCTCCTTCGCTTTTCTTTGTCTTCTTCGCTTTAAGATGGCGAGAAAGATCAAATAGTACGCTTCGATCGTTAGTCGTTGGTTCAACGCAGCCGCCATGTTGGAAAAGTTCCCGCCAGAAAGAAGGGCAAAGACTGCCAAGACCCAGGCCTCCTCAACGTTTTATTTGTGCTTGGACGATCGTAGCGATCATATGGAAACCGGTCAAAGATTTAGGATCGCCGCGATCGCTGGGCCAATTTTTCAGCGATCGTAGCGATTATATGGAAACTAGGCTTAAGTCGGTTTGACCGAGCCAGTCGTTTAAACGGTCCAAATCCGCATTTAGTCAGATTCTCAACTATGGTTAAATCGGTATTATTATAAGTTAAGGTAGTGTCATCTTCATAAAGGTTAGGAATCGAGTCTGCCAAACAGCCAGGAAGGTAATTGATGTAGACTACAATACAATACAATACTTTATTTAACCACGTGTCACCTAGGAGCTTATACAACTCGTGTGAACGTGAACAAAAGATAGGCAAATGAAAATACATACAAACTTATAATTTAAAAAAGTTTAGATACACTTGATGTTTAAGAGTATTAAACAGTCTTAAAATATTACGAAGTCTTGAAATATTACAATATTAAAAATGTATATTAAACTATGCATTTATACTCATTATAATAAAATTATATTAGAAATTTCCAGGTAATTATTTATGACTAAGAAAAGTAAGGGTCCTAAATTGGTACTGGGGTATTCCGCATTTAACCCGCTCTTTGCTGTCTGATAAGACTCCATTTACAACTGAAGCAGTGTTGCGTTTTTTTTGTCAAATATGAATTAAACCATTTGTGTTCATTTTTTCAAAAGGATAATATGATCTATACCGAATCGAACACAGCAATGTTAAGTCCCCCTTCGTTCATACTTTCCATATTTTTGTACCAGACCATTGTTGCTTTCATTGCTGATGTTCAGAGAGGTTATTTTCTGACCGATATTCATAAAGCTGAAAAAGACCATTTTTCGAACAGTTTTGACTGGAAATTACTGTAAGGATTTAGCAATTTTCCATATTGATCTGGAAAAATACCAAGTGAGAGGATCCGTCAGTTGGACTTCACTGCTTTTAAGGTCGTATTCTATTGGGCTTCAGTGATAAAGAATCCCATTGTTTTAGGGGTAGGCTATTGTTTGGGTAACCAATAAAATTTCAGGTTGCAAACGGTGAAGTGTGCCCCATATCCGTCAATGATTGTGGGATGCAGGTTGGCGCAGTGGTAAAACACTCGTCTCTCACGCTGCGGTTCCGGGTTCGATTCCCCGCTCGGGCACCAATCTGCATTCGAGGGTTTTTCTCCGGGTTCTCCGGTTTTTCTCCCTCCGTAAAAGCAACCGTGAGTCGAGTGTAGTGTGTCCAAAACAGTTAATGTAGTGGGGAGTGTATGAGGAGTAAAAGCAGGCCTCCACCAGCTAAAAATAAGCTGTAATACTCGGCCTGCTATAACAAATAAAACATTTTTTATTTTATTTTTATAACAGGCGCTGCTATCTTATGGGGAGTCGGGGTGGCACAGTTGGTTCGATCCCCGGATCTGGTGCGCCATATGTGAGTTGAGTTTGTTGGTATCTCGCACTTGCTCCGAGGGTTTTTCTCCGGTTTTCCTCCCTCCGGAAAAGCCAACACGCTAAATTCCAATTCGATCTGTGGATTAGTCGGGTCCTGACCAGTTTGATCAGCCCCATGCTTGTTTCAGGTCTCGTTAGAAGTTCAAACCATTACAGGAATGAGGTCAAGCCCTGATGCCTCCTTTGGTTGTAACTTAGATCATTTTGAAAACGTCATCAACATCAGAATTTCTCTGAATTGAAATCGAGATTGTGCCTCTTCTAAGATAGCCTGCGAGCCGACTCTCCTGTGGGTTTATTCGGAAAAGTTTAGGTTTATTCGGAAAAGTTTATTCTCGTGTGGGCCGAGGAGAAAAGAGAGAGGGGAGAAGGAAAGAGAGCTCTCCTTACCCTCGCCACAGGAACCCCGAGAATATACTTTCGTGTCCGCGCGCCACAGGAACCCCGAATACGAGAAAAACTTCCGAATAAACCCACAGGAGTTCTGGATCGTCCATAAACTTTGCGGTATTTCACTTTGCCAATTTGGGGCCTACGTTTACAAAATGTTCAGTAAAACATTCAGCAATAGAATGAGGTTTTGTATATGAGGCTCCTCGTCCACCTTAAGGTTGTTTATCACTGTGTTTTTCGACTTTTTGCTTAATAGGCCATTGATTACTTTCCAGGTTATCCTTAATGTGAGACGTAAAGTAATCGCGTTTCGTCTTGTGTCAGTTGTCTTTTTGGTATAGGTTTCCCACTTATGAGCAGAATTATATTTTATGGCCCGTTTTTTCAGTGCATCTCTCTGAAACATTAGCCTTTAATATCGGGAGATAACCATGGTACCACAGAATTTATAACCCGCTTTTTCCTCATTGGTATGTACAAACATATCTTTGATCGAGACTTTATTGATTCACAGCAAAGTTGCCGAAATTTGATAAATGAAAGATAAAGCCTTGAGACATACTTATTTATTTATTTTATACAATATATACGAGGTACATATTTTAGCCAATCAAAGTGCGCGCTGTACTTTTATTTCATTTCACTTCTCGCTACCTAAACTGAACAATCTCTAAAGTCAATTAAATGAAGTAAATATTATTTAGACGCCTTAATGAACCAAGCGAAGCAGACGTCGGCGTAAACTCAAGCTCCAACCCGCATCAACGCCCACGCTAACATAATTTCCGGGTCTTGCGTTCAAGAAAAAGACCTTTCATTATAATCGTGTTTGTACGTGTGACTCGTTCTTTTAGAACTATTTGTTTAGAGTCCTACTACTCATGTTTTGATGTGAATATGACGCACAAAATACACCTGCACCTGTCCATGTTTGTATATAACATGCAGTTGTATAGCTTTAATAGCCAGCTTCATGAAGCCATTCTAGATCTGCGAAAATCTCAAATCGCCTATAACTTGACTTTTCGTTGTCCTGTAATGTCTCTATCAAATCCCCCCGGGCATTTTACATTTTTGAATCAGAACGTTGCAAAATGCAAATGCCCCACCATATAGCTCTAGAACAAGTGCAAATCTCTTAAAACATTGATGTAAAATTGTTCTCTTTGACTCTCTTAGACAAATTCCCGTCCCCCAACTTTTCTTTGCTGGCAAATGCACATGAAATGCACCACCCCCGGGACAGACCGAGTTGTTAAATGCCCGGGCGGGTGTGCAGGTTCTATACCTCTTCAGGTAGCTATATAGGTTCTAAACTATTTTATAGCGAAAGTTTATTGAATGATAAGAGCACTGGACTTGTAGGGAAATCTCGTCCACTTTGTATGCTCAAGTCACTGAGCTCAATGGCTGAGTTGCAACGTCCACGAACTGCTTGAAAAGTGTTCCTGCCCTCCAAACACGGACTCTCAATATTGAGATTCTTTGCATTGCATGTATTTAACCATAGAGAGGAAGAACTCGATCTCCGTCTTCTTTTCCGAAGGCCTATTATAACTCTAAAAGCACTCGTGTAAGATTTAAGCCTCCAGGAATAAAGGAGTGGATTTAAGCAGCTGTTCGTAAGCACAAAAATGAACTGCATGTCGCGAAACCAGTGAATTGTTTTGCAGCTACAGGACGTGCAGAAGTTCATGAGATAAATAATGACACAAGAAGGCGCGTAGCAAAGAAGATACGCCGTCAGCAGAAGAAGGATTACTCGAGTTAAACGCGCTTCTAATTCTGTATTCCTCTGTTTTAGAGACCTGGCGCTGACAGAATTATCTAGTAGTCCCGACGCATTGATTGTCCTCGCGCTTATTTTTCGAATGATATGTAAACAAGAGAAAAAGAAGAATAAAGTAACACAGATTGCAGTGTTAGCAAAAACAAAGGCGTATGCTACAAATCCCACTTTTAAGTAGACAAAGGGAAGGCCAATGGAGATAACCCAAATAAAAATCGACGCGATGAAAGCTCGCTTTGAGCTGAGTGCTGTGCGGTATCGGATTGGGTAGGTTATGGCAATATGGCGATCCAATGTTAGTGCCGCCAGGCTTAGTAAAGAAGCTGTACATGAGATAAAGTACGTCATATGAATTAACGGCAACCATAATCCCCAATGGGTCATTGGAAAGTCTAGAAGGCCTTCTCTTGTGTGAACCACAACAGATATTGGCGCTACAACGAGGCCGACTATCAAGTCGGCACTCGCCAAATTCCCGACGAAAAAGTTAAAAGAGTTTCTGAGCTCGTGGTTGGGATCCTTGTAGATGGCCAAAATAATAAGCAGGTTGCCAGGAACCGTCAGAAGAAAGAGAAGCACCGAGAGAGATGCTGTGAAGAAAGGGAGGGTTGGGGGAGCTAGAACACCAGTACAGTTGACGCTGCCAAAAGCCATGCTTATGTGGATGACTCTTCACGGAAGTGCCCATGGCGCAATGCTATATACTAGGAATATTATATGGTCAATATTTGTTGATGCGTTCACTTTTCAATTAGAGCGGGTTTCGAAGTAATTATCAACCCAATGAACCAACCACGAACTGAAGTAATTCGTGATTTGTTTTACTGAACCAATCACAAGGAAAAGTAAACGCAATCGTGGATAACTCTCGCTGAAACTAAAATTGATTGCGCGACGGGCCAAAACAATGTTTGGTTTTAGTTTAGAACTTGATTGGCTGATAATTACAAAACATTTTTCACAGCCAATAAAAACGCTAAACAAACGCAAAACCAAAGCAATCACTTATTACTTTCGACACTCAATCGAAACCCCTCTGTAGGTGCGAGTCATGAGAGCAAGTGCGCAGCGTAGCTGGATTATATCAACACTTTCTTTATCAATCAAGGTAAAAAAAATGTTGGGTTTCCCTCAATTAGCATCCATTTGTAATTATTCAATGTTACAGCCTAATCTACATATAATATATTTACATTAATGTTACGTAAAAACGTTATTACATTATAACATGGAACAGAAATAGTCTGTAGTTTCAAGGAATCCACGCATTGGAACTAAAGACGGGTGCATCTTTCCTTAGACTTAACATTTTGGTTACCTGTGACAACCAAAGACAAACCTTCCGCATGTAACGTCTATAACTGAATTACGCACTTTACTTGACTATATCTTCGCTTCTACACAAGATATAACCCTCAAATTTGGGTTTTGGATTAACTTTGAGGTGCTCTTTTCGGCAATGTCGGTGGTTTTGCTGTTTTAAATAGATATCGAAATGTGGAAAACATTTTAAATTCGCCTATTCTTTGCAGTAAAACGTGTTAGTCCACCACCTTATATTCATTCATTCGTCCACTTCTGATTATGAAATGCTTTTCAGCATCTAATTACATTAATAATATGTCACAATACAACTAAAATCTATTTTTTAAATCTATCTACGTATAAAACTAAAATACAATCAATAAATATCAATAACAATATCTATATCAATAACAATTGTAACTGAATAAACTGTTCAGCAACCTTACTGAAAGGGAGCTAGTAACGTAACGGCTATACTAGAGTTCTACTTTCTTCAGTAACGGAATAACGGTGGGTTAAGAAACTGAGACTGACATAGAGAGAAATATTTCATTAAAAATCTAAACTGAATGAGACCGTTACGTTAGAATCAATAATTAATAAATTGATACAAGTTCTTTATGGAAAGTGATTTGAAATGTTCATAAACATTTCATGTGAAATCCTATAAACCAAGTTTAATCGTCCTACATACGGTTCAGGATTGGCAGATCCGGTTGTTTTTTGCCGTAAGGTTTACTTAGGTTATCAGTCTTAGCGTGTCAGGTATTAAATTGGGCCGGCTGTGTCACGGCGAGAAGCTTTATCTTCCCAGTCTGGGCGGACATATTTATTTTCAGCGATTTTAATATTAACTGACGAACCCAGTCGCGACACAGAATAAAGAAAATATGCAAAAATGACTAACAAACTGTTGTCTTCCAAGAAACTATTGCGTATTATTTCAATGAAGCATTGAAAGGATGTTTGTGGCCAACTTTAACAGCCATCAATTGAACATTGACTCGACTCAAATATAATTTTGAATTAAATATCAAGGTCCACAACTTTGGAACTCATTAAACGATGAGCTGACAAATTCTCCTAGCTTAAAGAACTCAGTTAAATCAAACTTTAAAATCTTCTTATTAACGTTATATTGACAACAATTACTACATCTAGAATAGAGCTCCCTTGTCTCAGACTATCTTAGCTGTAATGTATGTACAGAGCTCCCTTGTTTATCTTAGCCTTATTAAATGTATGTACCCACCAGTTATCTGTAATCTCGTTTGTAAGAGGAAGCCTGAACTTCCATAAAAAAATAAAGGTAAAGGAATTCATTTATATAGCGCAAATTCTATATGAATATATTCAAATGCGCTTCACAAGGTTAGTTTGTTTGTGATACGGACTGCCATTGTGGCGCAATGTGATGCCGTGCAGTTTACAATTATGAGTGATTGTTAGTACCTCAGAATACCTGGCTGTTGTGTCGGGAGACAATCCCATACTCTTTCTCGAAATAACACAACAGGTTCTTTTACGTCCCCATCGTATAGATTAGAAGAGGAAGGAGACAAGGCCAACGGTTTATAAAGGGCTAGACACTTAGAAGATTCATTCTGGCTCCTTCTTAATTTTTTCCGTAGTTCTGATAAATAGCTATAGCCACTAGCATAATTACATTGAACCACGCACGTCCCGGCAGTGCAAGTAGACGGCTGCCGGTAGCAAGCCGTTCGCGAAACCAAAACCCCGACGGGACAGAAACGGCCTCGCCGGGTTGCTTACCGGCCACAGCCGAGTTCTCGAGTTCATAATCATCAGAACCGGCAACGATAATTGTCCTCGAGTTAAAGCTCTTCCTGTTTGTCCATTGGTAGAGCTTTTTGGTAGATTTGATTGAAGAGTTCACCACTGCCCTTTTTTTTGCGCCTGTTTAGAAAATGATGTTGTCTTCATGCAGTATAGGACGGCAGTCGTTATATACGTCTTATTTAAAGCCCTGGCTGCATGGTGAAGCCAGTTCTCCGCCTAAGTATAAAGGCTGTGTACCGCACTTTTCACTTGTTTCGTGCCTACTGCTAGCGAGATGGTTTTCATGATGAACTTTCCTATGTCGCAATTTATGATGTTGCTAAAGTAGGGCTATCGAATGGTCTGTTAAAACTTCGAAGTGCTCGTCGTTTGTACCTCTGCTCAGCCTCTAAAAAAATGTGTGTGCACGAACGCTCGTGCTAGTATACAACTCCTTGGTGCTAGCCACGATGGTAAAATATAATTGCTCGTCAGGCTCGCCTGCTCGCAACTAAAGTTTGTCTTTACTCATTGATCATCTACGGACGAAACAGCCCGGCGGCTTGTCTTCATCAATTTTAACGCCGCTGCCGGAATCTTCGAGGTGTACTTCTGCTTTTACAGTACATGTTTTCAAATCTTTGTTTGCTAAAGAGTCTATCGTGATTCCGTCCGGTTGAAGATCAACTTGCTCTTTGCAAAACACATCTGAACTTCCTTGATCTGTCAATGAAAGTTTCTTAAGCGATAAAAGTTTTGGAGTTGCGACACTGCTCTGTAAGTTAATATTGCTTAACTCTATGGCAAAGTTGTACCTCCCTTGGACATCACTAGTATTCCTCCCTTCCAGACTGCGTCCCTCGATGTCCAGAAAGGTTATTTTAGTTAAAGATAGCAAACTGGAACAAAACTTCGGCTTTCTCTGATATCTTTTGAATTTAAAAATCGTCCGCAACGCACTTCTAAAAGTTTTCAACCTCCAGGAATATAGGAATGGGTTTAAGCAACTGTTAATTATCACAAAGACGAACTGCAAGTCGCGAAACCAGTGAATTGTTACACAGCTACAGGATGTACAAAAGTTCATTAAGTAAATCATGATGCAGGAAGGGCCGTAGCAGAGAAGATAAGCAATGAGTATTAAAGATAACACGCCAGTTAAGCGATCCTTGAGTTCCATGTTTCGTCGCCTTAAATTCCTCTCAGTAACTGAGATACTTTGTTGATTTGAAGTAATGACTGCCCTTGCCCTCATTTGCCTGTACATATGACAGCATGAGTACAGAAATAACAAAGTCACAAAAATAGCAATGTTTGCAAAAATGAAGGAGAAGATTATTGGCCCGACTTTGAAGTAAATGAATGATATTCCCAGAGAGATAACCCATATCCCAACCGAAGCATAGAAGACTCGCCTCGAACTGAGTGCTGTACGATGTCGAAGTGGATACGTTATGGCAATATGGCGATCCAATGATAGTGCTGTTAAGCTTAGAAGAGAAGCCATGCATGAGATAAAATAAGTCATGTGAATTAACGGGACAAGTAAATCTCTTTTATACATCAGCAGTGCTTCCTTTGTGTGTATCACGACAGATATTGGAGTTACAATTAGCCCAACCATTAGATCTGCGCCCGCTAAATTCGCCACGAAAGAATTGAAAGGTGTCCTCAGTTCACGGTTGGGATCCTTGTAGATGGTAAGAATAACAAGCAAGTTTCCAGAAACTGTCAGAAAGAAAAGCGCAAAAGATATTGATGCCGTGAAGAAGGGAATGTATGGTGGGGCATTATCGGTGCAGTTTGTGCTGCCAAACATGTTGCTGGTCAAACCGGTCTTAACTGGTTATTGTTAGCTCGGTAGACTTTTACGCGAAAGTTCTTGAGTCAAAATGTTCAACCTGGTTATTGTTAGCTCGGTAGACTTTTACGCGAAAGTTCTTGAGTCAAAATGTTCAACTGATGAGTTCCGGACTAACTAGAGTCGATACGAATATTTCATAGATATGTAGCCTTATGATGGCCAATTAAAGCATGGGAGACGAAGAAACAGCTTGAACTTCGGCGTAGTTCAAAAGATTGAAATGACCTAGCAAGCTGCTGTCGGGCTATCTGGCTAAGCCAACTGCATCATTAATTCGAGGTTTCTTATCTACTTTAATTTAATTTACGCGTGAAAAAGTCCCACATATATATATATATAGATAGATAGATAGATAGATACCATCAAATAAATTCACAAACGTATAACTGGAATCAGTTATATAAATATTGTCTTTCTTTTCATCTTTTGAAAAAACATTACACTTTGGCATATTCAAAGAAAGCAGTATTCTCTATAAACAGTTAATGGGACCCTTTGATTACAACAAGGCCAATAAATCAATTATTAGTACTTTCTAAAATATCACTAGAGTGGCACGAATGAAAAAAGTTTCAGTAATCTAGTTTTCTTGATATATGGACTTCCGCCAGACTTAATGCTTTCACTTAAGGCTTTATTTTATGCCCGTTAGCCAGCTTTCAGGTAATGTTACATTAATTAATCATTTCTACTCGAAATAATTGAAATTTGAAGATCTAGTTTTCTCATTTTGAGAGGAATTGGTGTCAGCTGTTGTAGATGTGATATTGTGGTCGTCAATTTGTCATTAGGAAATGTAGCGCGAAGTATATCAAAGTGTTAATTGGTTTTCCTTTCAAATATCTGAAAAGGTCAGTAAAAGCTCCTTAGTTTGCCAGCTTAAAATTATATCATTCAAACCAAATGAATTGAAAGCTTAAAATAATAGACTCGGTTTTGTTAAAAGCTATTTTACTGATAAGTAAACTATAGTATGCACCTGTATAGCATTCGTCGGCGGAGACCAATATGGCAAAATATCATCCGCTCTAGTTTAAGTCGAAACTTCAATACTAGGGAGACCGTAGGTCGAGTGTAATATTAAGCCGAATGATTCGCCTATTAGCATGTAAACCAACAACATACGATTTTGCTGTCTGAGATGTCCACATATCAATAAAATAGCAAGCAAAAGTGTCGTTTTGAACTTCCCGCGGCCTCTTCCATATTAGGAAAATTCCATATTCCATATTTGGAAGAGCGGCAAGGAAATTCAAAATGGCGGTTTCTAGGTCCCAGACCTCTAAATTGACACTCGTTGTTTGATATGCAGTCGAAGTTAAAGCGAAAATTGTAGCAAACTGTGTGCTGTTGACCATTTTCGCTGTGAAAACGTAAAGAAAACAACATCTAGCCAATGGGAAAGGGAGAAAACAAAATATCTTTGAATCACAAATTTGATAACATTCCCACATACGAATTTCTCAAAAATCAAACCATACTTAGTTTGATCAAAAATAATTTTAAACTTCAAAAATTATCTAATGAAAGTGCATTAATTCGATGGTCTTCTATTAAATTTAAGAGTATTGATCAACCAATGAAATTTCGAGAAAGAGGAATAGAAAATGAACACATTTTTATATTATATACCGTTCAGCCCTTTCCTTCTTATCACTTTATGTCCATACTGGGCGAGGATGAATCCTATAAGTGTTTTATTTATACCGAAGAAATGAAACAAATGATCCCCAATCAATAAATACAATAATGTAAACAGCTCGTGCTAACTGTCCAATATGTATCTGTCCTGTCCATGGCAAAAATATAATAATAACTAGTATACCTAACAGGTAGTGAATGCTGCTCTGCTCAGTTAAGGAAGTGTAATAGAAGAGAACCTACAGTAGCACTTTGGCAGGAAAAATATATTACTAGGTGATAAAAATGCCAAGGTGTTAGATGAATATATTTTGTAATTTTGGGGCTATCGTGCGACTGAATCCTGTTTGAGCTGTGGTGTGTATTTCAAAAGTTGTCCCGATTTATTTTCATTTTGTCCCGACATATCAACGATCTCCCGGTAAATTCCCTGAGCCTACCAATTCCCGACATTTTCTTAAGATTCCCGGCACAACAAACTGCTGTTCTCCACGGTGAGAATGTAATTTCAACCGGCTGCTTGACTTTATCGAAGCCCGAATAGAAGAAAATTATTTGCTGCTCACCATCTTGATAACAGGAGAGATCTTGCTCTTTGAAAACTGATAGTTCACACAGAGTTAGAAAGAGTTCGCCTACACGTCTACACTTCAACAAATTCATGATTACACAAGGATTGCATACACAGAAATGCATTAAAGAACGGTTAGCTCAAACAATGCAGATTCCACCTCGTGTAATGTCACGTGACGATCAGATCCGTGCAAAGCAGTGTGGTAAAAAAAGACAATAGAAGTGATGCATTGTGGTAAAAAAAAAGAAATCGAGATTTGGACCCGCTTACAGATTAGAACTGCTGCCTTGCTCGCTCGCTTCAGGCTCGCTCGCTGCGGCAGCAAATACTCCACCAATCAAATTTATATGTGTATTAGGGTCACGTGAAACGAATTCTACCTGGAGAAAGCTAGGAGGCGCCTCAGAACATTAGAATTGAAGGAAAGCTTACTTCTGAGAAGAACACTATTGCTAATGCATTCAATGGGTTTTTTGCCGGTGCTGCAATTAGACTTATGAACTCTCTTGGTAGAACTGTATCTACAGTGTTTAGCGACAATCAGGATAACGCTTTTGGCCAGCGTAGCCAAGTTCACCTTTTAAGTTTAAGCAAGTAGCGGAAGGCACTATCCTCTCTCAATTACGCTGTCTGAAAGCTGGTAAAGTAGTTGGACTAGATGCTATCCTGCCACGACTACTTAAAGATGCAGCTGATATTTTGGCAAGGCCTTTAACAAATATCATTAATGCTTCCTTATCCGCGCGTGTCATTCCCTTGTTTAAGAAAGGCAATGCTAGTGATATGGACAACTATCGCCCCATCTCCATTTTACCTACAGTCTCCAAACTACTTGAAAGGGTGGTTCATATTCAGCTGGTTCATTATTTGCAAGAACACAGCTTGCTGAGTCCGTATCAGTGTGGTTTCAGAAAAGGACATTCCACAGGGCCAATTAACAGGTGCGGTACTTGTATTTGTGGATTTACGAAAAGCGTTCGACACGGTGGATCATTCGATCCTGCTCAACAAGCTATCAGCCCTTGGTGTCACTGGTCACGAGAACAATTGGTTTGATGACTATTTATCTGGTCGGTCCCAGGTTGTAAGCTTTCATGGTACTCTCACACTATGAACACGTGACTGTCGGCGTTCCCCATGGGTCAATCCTGGGCCCGCTGTTATTTGTACTGCATGTTAATGACCTCTCAGATGTAATCCATCATTGTAACATTCTGCTTTATGCAGATGACACTGTATTGTTTTTCTCTGATTCAGATGTTTCAACAATTGTGAAGAAGCTTAATGATGAAATGGAGGTCATCGACTCTTGGTTAAGGGAAAATGTAGCCTCCTCCGCAGGCATCTCTAATTAAGAACAAGAAAAAGGAACCGACCGGGTTTCCTGTGTCAAGCGCACTAAATCAGTAGAGATGCCTGCGGAGGAGGCTAGGGAAAATGGTCTTTTCCTGAATGTCACCAAGACTGAGACTATGCTATTTGGAACTTATGCAAAACTGAACAATGTAGATAATTTTGATATTCAAATCAATGGGCACACCATTAAGCGTGTCTTTGAATTTAGATGTCGTAGTCGATCAACATGTTAGCTGGAATGCCCATGTAAAGTATATACTGGCTAAGGCTGGAAAAAGGGTAGGAATGTTATGGCGTATTAGGCATAATTTAACAGCGCATTGTTCAAATATTGCTTATATAGCATTTATTCGTCCTATTCTGGATTATTGCGACACCGTATACCATTGTTGTGGAGAGATGAATAGTCAATATCTAGAAAGGCTACAAAGACGCGCGGCACGCATAGTTTGTAAATCTTTTGATAGTGACAGTGTAATGGACTCCTTAAAGTGGGGAACTCTTTCCCGTAGGCGTGAGCTTCACATTTTCAACCTAGTAAAGAAATGTATAAGTGGTCGCTGTCCGCAATTTTTTATGAATTATTTTACATTTAATAGCAGTGTTTCACAGCGCGAAACTAGACAAAGCCATCTCTTGCATTTGCCTAGAGTAAGAACGGAAATCGCGAAGCGTAGTTTTTATTATCATGGATGTATAGTTTATAATGATTTCGATCTTAATTTTTAATAGATTTTACGATTTAAATGATTTTTAGATATGTTAGTTTTATATATATATTTAGTGATCAATTAGCATATATGAGTAGTTAATAGTTTGTATTTATATCTTAGTATTAACATTAGTTTTATCTACCATTTTAATATTTTAAAACAGGGCTCCTATTGATAACAGTAACATTTTGTAACTGAAAGGATTACCCTGTTGAAATAAAGGTGTCTATCTATCTCTAAGCCAAAGCGTCGCTAGCGAAGAGCGAAGACATCTTCGTTTCTCGCTAGCAGCGCTTTGGCCTAGAGAGGGCAGTAGAACCTCTGGAATCCAGGGTGACATGCCTCGAACTCCCTAGAAATCTCGTCACTTTGAGCCGTTGGAAACGTTTCCCCAAAGCCGCAATATATAGACACATGCCTCTTACATGTTTTAATGACCATATTTTATGTCCCGGCCGGAGTAACAAAATCACCCAAAAATCAGTCAATTTACCAGGAGCGTCCATATGGCTTCCGTATAGGTGTCGCGGCGTTTTCACAAGTTGGGCTATTTTTTAGATTATTTTCCCCAACAATTGGTGGGTTTCACCAGTGACGGAACAAAAGATGCCTCAGTCATCTTAATAGCTACTTTTGTTATACCAACCAACATGACTCCTGAGTACCTATCTATCGCTCTCGGGGTTAGCGCTCGAAACATCAGCTGTAACTCACTTTCCACGGCGGTTAGCACACCGTAATAATGGATTCAAGTTTATAGATATAATTTACCTGGGCTCCTGATCGAGCGACTTATTTGTTTCCCATGATTCTCTGCGCGGCAAACACAGGGCCGGGTAGGGGGACGGATCCGAAGAGTTTTGTCATGGCATGAAAGAGTTTTGTTATGGCATAAAAGAGTTTTGTTATGGCATAAAAGAGTTTTGTTATGGCATAAAAGAGTTTTGTTATGGCATAAAAGAGTTTTGTTATGGCATAAAAGAGTTTTGTCATGGCATAAAAGAGTTTTTTTCATGGCATATGTGGGCCACCGTAGTATACACTCAGTTGGAATATTGAAGTTAGAGATTTGTGAATTCAAATGTTTTTCACTGACTGCACCGATTCATGTAGTATTGATTCGTTATTTTTCATTCATCGTACAGTCAGCGCGTGCCTGTATTTGTCAATAAAATACGCTCGCTAGCTAACGTGATCCTCAAGTTACAAAACATATTTTATTGAAACACGGGACTAATAAGGAGTACTCGAAGAATTGGGGGAAAACACAATCGAATATTATAACATTTCACTCGATGTGGCAACAAGCAATCAAAATGTCATTATTAAATTACGCAAGAAGTAATTGTCACTAAACTCGACGTTAACATTGCGATAAGGCGAAGCGAGGAATTAAGAGATATTCAAAGAATTATGATCCCAGCGCTCATGATTATTATTATTTTCAGGAGCCTATTACCAGGACTCCAGGAGCGTCCATACGTACAATTGGTCACTTTAGAAACGAAAAAAGGACTGGGTCGAATTTGTGCGATTTTTGAAAGCTCACCACATGGTAAATATCTGATGAAATGTCCCCAAATTTGGTAAACTTACTATTTTCAATGTGCTCTTTCTTGTGATGGAGTTCATTTCTTGATTAAATTATAATGAAATTGACATTACAAACTCGACCCAGTCCTTTTTTCGGTTCTAAAGTGGCTCGAATTGCTCGTACTTGCTTTTCCCAAGGTGCTCGTTTTTTGTATAGAACGTTGTTCGCAGCTGTGCTCGGCCTAAAAACAAGACGCTCGCCTGCTCGCCAATGCCCCGGGGGTACTCCTGTTTGTGATGTTAGTTTGGGCAGGTAGGGTCAGGGTTTTGACTAGATTTGGGCAGATCAGGGTCAGGATTTGAGTTTAATTTGGGTGCAGTCAGGGTCGGGGTTCAGTATTTTTTAGGCAGTTAGGGTTCAGTTTTTTTAGCTAACTATGTTAAAAAAAGACATTATGTTGCGGTTAGGGTAATCAGGGTTTTTCCCCCAAAAAATGGGGCACTCAGAGTTTTGGAGCTCGGATTAGGGTCAGGGCTTGATTCTCCGCGAATTTACCATTCAGAAATGGACATTATGTCCAAGTGTGAGATCAATATAGATGCGAGAAAGGGTGCAACAATCAACTCTGTCGAAATCCGTATTTAAGCTTTTTTACTGTGCCGCCATGAAACTACAATCTTGGACGAAATGATTTGGGACACTGGTCGCTTTTAATTTAGAGACTTTTAATTTCCCTTCCACTTGCTATAAGGAGCCGGGATCGTCACGCAACGCTAGCCGTGACGAGAAGGCGCAGGGCATTGTGGTAAAATCGCCAGCCACGCGCGGTTACTCGGCACACTGCACCGGTCCATGTAACGTAACACGAGAAGAGTTGATTTCTTGCTGGAAATTCACCTTTCTAATCAAAACAAATATGTCCAATGGCCCGTGTTGCAGAGTTCTGTCTATTCAAAGCCATGTTGTCTCTGGATACGTTGGAAATAAGTCGGCAACATTCCCTCTTCAGGTAGAAATGCTGCATCATGACATGAGTTTCGCTTCATGGTGTTTAACACACCTCGATTTTAGCTCGAAGCTTATTAGCTGGAAACTGATGCATGAATTTATACACATAGCTTTAGGGTACTTTAATTATTAGTTTATTGCGCTATTTTTGTACTCTACCGTAAACATCGAGCTAGAGATTGACTCCCCACCCATCGGGGGTAGGTGGGGATTTGATATGAAAAAGTCCCCAAAGTAAGAAAACCCCCACCCCACTGGGGCGCCACCAGAAATGAACTGGGCTCCAGTCAAATTCCCACCCCTCCCATGAACTTTGAAAGTACATTAAAATCCCTGACCGCCTGGGGCCACAAAAACGGGTCAATCGCCATCAAATCCCCCACATATCCACATTTAGATATTCTTATTTCAATGTATTCTAATGACAGAGCTTGCATAAAAGTTAAAAATAAGATTACAGAAAGTTTTCAATGGTACTGATGGGTCAAACACAGTGATATCCTCTCACCGACCCTATTTAATCTACATATACGCAACCTCCCAGAGCAATTTAAAGCAGTAAACAACCCTGTATATCTTAATGATAGACCCATTGATTGCTTACTCTATGCTGATGACATGATTATAATGTCCCAAATGGCAGAAGGTCTACAAAAATGTTTACACAAATCAAATTACAAGATTACTGTACTGACAACAGTATGCAAGTCAACACATATAATGGAGGCTGTCATTTTTAACACGTCTGGGAAAAAGTTAAGCAGATTTATATTGGTAATTGATGGACCAAAATCGAAAACTCTACCACATATAGATACAGTATCTGGATCTAACTTTTAGTGCCTGCAGTTTGTTTACTGTAGCCAAACAAGACCTGAAAAATTGATAAGTGCATAATTGTATTCATACACAGTCACTGAACCTTGCAGAAACATAAAAGCACATGTCATGGTACTGCGCATGTGTGACAAACTGATGATTTGTGACTTACAGTCTAGCCAGGAAAGAAATTCTCAGAGCTGTGTGATATCAATTTTGAAATCAACCTCCATCTGTGTTTTCATTCTAGCCTCCTTTGGTCATGGAAATGCAAGATATGCTTAAATAGGTTTTACTACGTAATTTGTTCATTCAAAAGTCATTGTTGCAGACTGCAGCACATGTAAAACAAAAAGCATAAGTGCTGGCAGCTTCCCAGCAGGGAAAACCGCCACTGAATACTCTGAATACAGTGGCCGAAAAACACAAGAAATTGGAAGCTTTTTGGCATTCTAGCCAAAAGCGTAGTGTTTGGATGTCCAGTAGAAGTCACGTAACGCATGGCAACTTTACAAGTCATAATGATATGGCATTTTCAACAGTGATAAGATACCAACTTCACTGCCTATGCTCTTGAGCTGCAGCAAGCAAAACCGTGTGGCCATTATACATGGACATCCTTTTCGCTTAGGCCCAAATTTTCGTCAAGAATTTTTAAGCACCTTTAAATTTACAATCTCACAGCTATCCTATGATGTAAAATAAGGCAAAAAGCGAAACACTGATAAAAGGTTATTTTGAGTGTTGTAATTTATTTAAACACACAGGCAGTTTCCAACTACAGTTTCCGTTGGTAAAATTCGGACTGTTTATGACTGCAAACACGGCAAAAAAATACAAGCAAGTAATGAAATAGATACCATTCTTTACTGCTATTTATTGTGGATGTAGGAATAATAATATCATGATTGTAAATCTTACTGTGCAAAACTACAATCTGAATCATGGCTGTCACCTGATACAGCGTGGCATTTCCAGCAATTTATTTTGATTGATTCTCATTGGATGTTATATAATACAGTTGTCAGTTCACTGTCTGGACATTAACATGTGCAGCAGTACCATGACACAGCACCTTTAAGTAAGCTTATAGTTATAGAGTACAAAATTAATATTTAGCTGACAATTACCGTAAATATTTTCCATGCAATGACCAGAATTTATCTAGCAATTTCTTATTTTGTTGTCAGCTTTGCATGTACATTGACTTTATACATTTTCTTATACAAATATCCTTTTTCCTGCTGATTTGAATAACTTGTTAAAATTTGGTTATTAGGCCATTTCTGGGATAACATTTTAATTTATTTAGTTTTTTGTTTGTCATTAAAACTCTGCAGGGTATTAAGGAGGCTCAGAACGGTTTTTCGGCAATCCCTTTTTGTAGGACAACACTAATTTTTACCAAAAATACAATAGAATACAACACAATACAATTCAATACAACGATAGAATGCAACACAATACAATGAATACAATTTGGTAGCAATTCGTGTCGTCCTACATGAAGGGATGGCCGGTTTTTCTGACCATGCAGGAATGGTAATGAAACCAGTAAATGCGAAATAGTTTGAAACACAATGTCTTGTCTTTTTTTGATAACAGTTTCAAAAGCTGACAGTAAAAATTATATATGTAGTTATGATATTGAATATAGAGTTTTAATGACAAAGAGTTTTAATGACAAACAAGTTTGAAAACTTCGCGATCAGGGCAGCAGAAGGAGTGGCAGTCAGTACCTTGTAACAACGTCTCCAGTAAGCTTTTTTCTCCTGCAACATCCGTTTCCAGAGCATAGACATAACCTCGGGAAAATGCTTGTTTTAATGACAAACAAAAAACTAAATAAATTAAAATGTTATCCCAGAAATGGCCTAATAACCAAATTTTAACAAGTTATTCAAATCAGCAGGAAAAAGGATATTTGTATAAGAAAATGTATAAAGTCAATGTACATTTTGTACATGTAAAGCTGACAACAAAATAAGAAATTGCTAGATAAATTCTGGTCATTGCATGGAAAATATAGCAGTTTGCACTGAATTAATGGCAAAAATTAAAGTTTCTAAAAAAGTCCAAGGCATATCAACAACTTGTTTGCCAATAATAATAATAATAATAATAATGGCCATATTTATATAGCACCATATATCACCACAGTCTCATGGTGCTTTACAAGACATATCCCGTCAGTGATTTTTTTCGGACTACTTACAGCTCTAATAGCTGCCATGCAGTTTACAATGTTGAGTGGGTGGTTAGTGCAATGGCCAGGCTGCTATACCGGGTGACAATCCTCTGCTCTTTTTCGAGTAGTACAGCAGGTTCTTTCATGTCCCCTACAAATACTGATTAGAAGTAGAGGAGACCATGCAGGCCAACAGCTTATAAACGTCCCTGCCCAAGGACGCGGCCAGGATTCGAACCCCCAACCTCCCACACTCTAGACCGTGCTCTGCCAACTGAGCTAACCACCAATGCCGTGGTGCTAATAGCAGTGGCAATGTTTTTGTTCTTTAGCTTTGGAACAATAATAGTATATTGTGTTCCAGTGTTGAGCCTCTAGAGGCAATGAAGTGTTTATATAGTGTGTATTGAATCTCCGGGGGGAGGGGGGTGCTTCATGGAAAAATACCAAGTATAGGGATTTCCTGATACCACTAAATAATAGGCCCCGCCATTGCAGTGATGTGTTCAGTTTAGTCACAAGTGTAAATTGTTTTAAGAGCCTGTTTACCCATAAAAATAGAGATTTTAGAACATTTGGTGTTGCCTAAATGATTCACTGAAAAACTGGATTGCCAATTTCAACCCCAAAGAAATAAGACGAGCACTCCCGGCCACCAAATATGGGAGTACCCCCCCCCCCCCCCCCTCCCTCATGATCTTCTGGATCATGCTTTTCAGATCACCATGTTTTTATTGTAATTAGTTTCTAAAAACTAACTGCTTCATTTTCCACACTAGGTATTAGGCTTTGAGGTTGATACTGTAAACTCTGTTCAGCTCTCCAATCATACAGGTAATAAATAAATAATGTGTACACTGTATTATGCTTTACCACCTTAAGTGGACAGAGAACCATAAAGCCCAACTATTAAGGTTTTTGAAGGTTTACAAGATAAATAATTATTAATGGCCTTACATGTGAGTACATGGGCTGATGTACAGTGTAGTCACCAACCAGTTCTGGCTGTTTATTTCACAATGATTTCGCTGGAGTGAACTTTCATGTCTGCTACATGTCAAGCCCATTGCGAGGGACAGGTTAGATGGGTTTGAATGCTCCCCCCACCCCCCCCCCCCCCCCCCCTTGAGTCTTTTTCACAATATGAATAGGTAACTTTAATAAACAAACAATAAAAATGGAAAAAAATATAAATAATATAAAAGCTCAAAAATAGTGTCAAAAGGGTTTCCATATTACATTTATAAAAAAAGCCTTTTGACTCCAGGTCCTGGCAGGCCTATTGTCACAAGCACAAGATTGAGGCAAATGGGAACCTCTAGCCTTTTGAGTTGTAAGGTGTTCAAAAAAGCAACCACCCCTTTCAGAGTTCTGACAACGGGCCAGCATGGATTGTTAAAATACAAATTAAATTACATGTAAGAACAATTTTGTGCATTATGTAAATATCAAATTCAGTATTAACTTGCAAAAAAAATAAAGCTTTCTTGACAAAGACACATCTGGTTTTGGAGGGGAGCTACATGTACTGTATCTACAAGGGGGATTATACAATTCATCAAGGTCATGGGCACGAAGTTAAAAGGAGAGGAATATATGTTTCAGGTAATTTCTTTTTTTCAGGTAATTTTTTTTCAACTAGGTAATTTTCTTTCAACTAGGTAATTTTTTTTCACCTAGTTAATTTTTTTTAACTAGGTAATTTTTTTTCAAGATTCTAAAAAGGGTACTTAAGTTTACTGACAGAGGTTAGGTTTATTTACATATTGGGTTAGGGTTTGGATTACAAAATAATGTAGTTCACAGGACCATCGAAGAATCATTATTTTTCTGTGTTGTTCAGTGAATCATCTAGCCCTATAAAATGTAATTTCTGATGCTTGAGTGACGAAGGAATTAATTAGTCAGAAATTGATATTCTGATGGCACGATAGAGAAGTTGGGTTATCCTCTAGGGATATAGTCATACTATTTAACTGCTTGATTGGGAATATTGATCATTCTACGTGCAGTTAGTCTTCAAGCCTGGTCGCGCTAACATTTTGTGATTGGTTCCAAATATTTATTTACTTTTCGTTTCGATTTGATATATCATTTTAAGGACTGTTTACCTCATCCTTGGAGGTCTGTGCCACTCTGCATTAGTCAGGGAATACATTTCCACATATTTTTTGGCCACATCTAAAGAGTGTTTTTTTTAGTGGTTTTTCATATCTGACGTGGCACATTTTGAGTTAGGATAATATGCTATATCATATTATACCACACATACATGTAGATGTTGCAGTTGAAATTGACCATTCAGTTCAATTTGACCATGAGTCAAGACAAACTAGTTCAATTTGACCATTGGTCATATTCAACTAGTTCAATTTGACCCGGTCAAACCAACCTTAAGGTCAAATTGACCCAGGTCAATTCAACCAAGGTCAAATTAGTAGCGTGGTTTTGCTATCAATGATTCTAAAAAAAAATTCAACCTCCCTTCCCTTCTCTCTCTCCTCTCTCTCCGCTCCCACATACTTACACTTACCTTTCATTCAGATGTTAAATACCATGTACTGAACAGAGGGATTTGAACTCAGCAGCTCTGCCTTGACACACCCAGTTTTCCACTGACTTAACACACTGCACCACACAAGCACTTGTTGATTTGGAAGCAACATTTATTATATAAGTAACTTTAACCAGAACCCAAATCCTCTCGGGTCAACAAGCCGACACTAACATAAAGTAGTAACCCACATGGAATCTGTCATGAAACTCAAAAAAAAAATTTGCTTTAGTTTGCTTCAAACAATCAATAATCATGTGAACTAATCCAAATCCTACCCCTACATTAAAAAAAACCCTAACCATCAACAATGTGTGCTCACTAATTTGTTTGAGTCAAATTAAACTAGTTTGTTTTGACCAGGTCAAATTGACCTAGTTTGAATTGACTGGATCAAATTGAACTGATTTGTTTTGACCCATGGTCAAATTGAACTGAATGGTCAATTTCAACTACAACATAAACATTGTCAGGAGCCCAGCATATATTATTCAGCAGTACGACTGACTGACACAATCCTAAATAGACTATTTCTATATACGAATGTGTCTTGGTAGTGTAGTCAGAATCCCTAATTTAGTGACTATATAGCTCTAAAAACCTAGTTGAAATTGTTTTACCTAGTTAAAAAAACTTTTACCTGAAAAAAATTACCTGCAGCATATATCTACATTTTTTTTTGTGTATACACAATGCACGAAGGGCACAGGGAATTCTACAGTACTATTAATATTAAACACTTCATTATATTATGTGTGCACTTTCAGGCTATGAATATTTTAAAGGACAAGTACTAAATGCTGATGAACTAAAGGAGCTATTTGATGGCCTACGGCTGAACAACATCCATCATTATTCTCATTTGCTTACTGGTAAGTGCCTCGATCATGATGAAAACTTAACCACCTCAAACTGAACTTCCTCAAAACAATGAATTTTACATGTAAATTAGTGAACTGGCCCCTCGATGATACCCTCTCCCCTCCCCCTCCTATGTCCCCAGTCCCTTAAAGAATGTAGAACACCAAGAAATATGTTTCCATTTAAGCCTACAAGTAATGCCAAATTGCATTACATGTATGTAAAAACCACATGGCTTAATTGCAGAAAATGTAAAACCTGTGAACCTCTGAACAAATTAATATTGTTTAATATCATGTTGTTTTCATAAGGCTATGTTGGCTCCAAATCCTTTCTGGAGGAATTGTTTAAAGTTGTGCACCAACTAAGGAAAGCCAATCCAAACCTTGTGTTTGGTGAGTATATGTTAACATTTATTTATGGTACATGTACATATAAAATATGATATACAGTATTTTATATATATTTTTTTTCTTTTTTCTTTAATTGTTTTTTCAGTTTGCGATCCAGTAATGGGGGATAATGGCAAATTTGTAAGTACAGTTACATGTACATAAGTATTGCGAGTTGGTCTCCCCTTAGCCTGCGTAGCAAGCGTTTCCGTGTTTTTTTCCGGAGTGTAGGAAGACTTTTTCGCTATTTGGCCGTGCGAAAAATGGGGCGAGAGCAAAAAATGGAAGGAGGGGGGAGGGAAGGAGAGAAGAAGGAAACGCTTGCAGACAGACCCCAGGATTCTGAAAACCACCCACTTGACCTTTCATGCCTGAATTCAATCGATGACGAAAAAGTCTTCCTATGCTCCGAAAAAAACCACAGAAACGCTTGCTACGCAGGCTAGTCTCCCCTAATTTGTTTTACATATTTAGGACCTGTGTCAATTAAATGACTCATATTTTTCTATGGGTCAGGCTGATCAATTTGGTCAATTTCTAAGCAACCCTTTGTTAATAAGAGCCCTGTTTGTGAATCATACATGTACAAATGTATGATCTCATAAGTACATAATAATTTATATGTGCCAGTATGATAAAGGTTGTTGCTGAAACTGTTGTGCCAATAGCTAGTACATGGCATATTGTGGTGCATCCCTGCATGTATAAATTTATTCCCCTCTTCACCAGCTGTAACCCCTAAATTTCTCACTGCAACTCAGTTACCACCAATTTTTTTAGTACAGTCTTGTATCTGGAATAACACATTTGCGTGCAAGTTCAAGCAGGGTTCAAATTTAGTTTTGAAACCCACAACATAAAATATGCTCATTTGTTGGAACCTACAAAAGCTAAATGAAAAAGCAACAAGCTAACATTTCCAAAGAACATGTAGAACATCAACAGGTGCAATACCAGTACATGTAACTAGATCCCAGGTGTTCCAAATACCCAGTTTCATTACATTAATGCAGTCTTATGCATGTCAATCAACAAGAGAATTAAAGTCATATTCCTTCTCCTCAACTATAATATAATAATAACAATGAACACATTCTTATGGCGCATTTAAAATGTGCGTACATGATGAAAATTTCCTTCTACAAAATTGCTAAATAAATGTTACTACGAATTACTTAATACATTTAGATAAAAATAATTAGTTGTAATGCTAAAATGTAAAAATACAAAAAATACTAAATATGTGTATACTAACCTACACTGTACATGGATGGATAAAAAGGCCATGGATAAGAATAATAATATTAGATGTAATAAAAAGTGTTACTACATACATGTACATATATATTTTCTTGAAAAGATAGGTTTTTAGAGCAGTTTTAAAAGTTGATACTGAAGGTGATAATTTAATGTAGTTTGGCAGAGAGTTCCATAATTTGGGAGCAGCGAGGGAGAAGGCATGTTGTCCATAATTTTATGCTACTGTTCTTGAGGAGGGGGTATTAAGGAGGGAGTGACTGGACGAGCGTAGATTGTAAGTAGGGTGGTATTCTTCTAGGAGGGTAGACAAATATGGTGGAGATAGGCCATGAACGATCTTGTAAGTTGAATTTTAAAGTCTATACGTGAATCAATCAGTAACCAGTGTAAGCCTTTAAGGACAGGTGTAATATGATCATAGCATTTGACTCCAGTGATAAGACGTGCAGCTGTATTTTGGACACATTGCTGTTTATCTTTTTCGTATTTTGGTAGACCGTATAGAAGGCTGTTACAATAGTCCAAGCATGAGATAATAAAGGCATTTACTAGTACTTTAAGGTTATCTTGGGAAAGATATTTCCGTATGCGCCCAATAGCCCTTATAGATAAAATAGCTTTTTTACAGATTTCATTAACATGCTGGGTAAAGTTTAAGTTCTTGTCTAACGTAACTCCAAGATTGCGTACTTTATCAGTTGGCACAATGATAGTGTTGGTGAATCTGAATAGTAGGGTTTTTCATAAAGCGAGATGTAAAATGAATAACTTCTGTTTTCCCTGCGTTACATAGTAGCATGTTTTGAGTGTTCCATGACATAACATCTACGCAGCTGCAAAGAGTGTCAAGTGCAGTAGATTGATTATTTGGATTTAGGGACTGTTTGTTAATTATGGCTAAGGGGGGGCCGGTGTTTAGAATAGGGGGGTATGTTTTTGCTAAGCATTCGAAAATGGGGGGCACATTTTTCTTTCAGCAAAAAATTAGGGGGTACATTTTTAGTGGTGTGCTTCCTCAAAAGATATGAAATGCTTTCCCCCATAGACCATGGTTTCTAATATCATACGAAGACCTCTGACACTATTACATGCCAAGCCACGAGAGTTTCTTATTCGAGCTTCTAGGGCTAACAATACATCTTCTCGTGTCAAGTCTTGTAGAGATTTACTCACAAAAACTCCCACCTTAGATGCTTCTCTGATTTGTGATCTTTTCTCAGCCCAGGTCACATTACACGCCGGGCACAAATGAACGTAAAAAGGCCGGGGTTTCTATATTTTAAAAAGTGTTCGGCGTAGATAAATGAATTTTGGTAGGTGTATAAATGAGTGCCAACAAAACATAATCTGATAAGTTAAGCTAATGTAGCCATCATTATGATGTCATAACGACGTCATTTGTCCATTTCTAATAGGTTTCCTATAAATTTTTATTACCTCTAAAAACGTTTTATTATATCTTTTTTAAATCTCTTGTTCACGAGAATGAAGGAATCGAAAACCCGTTCTCGATTGGTAGAGGTAAACAAAAGTTATTCAATTTTAAATTTTGGCAATTTTCCCGCCAAAATTGGCGGGAAATAAATAACATAAAACCATTTATGAAAATATCGCTTGTTTTAACTTTTAGAGTTCAAAATATTGGTACATCATATTTTGCACAATAATAAAACTCTTTATTGATAACAACGTGTTCTTTTTAGAATTTTGATTTTTTGAGTATAACAGCTTAGAATTGAAGCCTTATTTTTGATATACGTCATTATGACGTCATAAATATATTTGGATGTCATCAGAAAATAGCCAGTTCAGATTTATTTTATTTTATCGACGGAACACCTTTGTCTAACACTCAGAAGTCATAGTATTTCCTTTAGTGCTATTTTTATAGTAGGCAGTCTGATTTATGCTTGAAGCCTGACGTCACTGATAATGACGTCATAGAAATAGTGAATCATCCATAACTCTGGATATATTTATCGTAGAGACTTCAAATTTTTGCTAAATGAATATATTTCATGAAGCCATTTTGATCACATAATCTGTTTGCAACGTGTTTTAAAGGTTATATTTCACCAAAAAAGGAGACATCTCTTATGACGTCACAACAACGGCAGAATACATAAACAATTGTCCAAAAAATGAAGTTTCACTTTGTTACCAATCTGCCAAAATTTCTTCAAATTTAGAGTAGTCGTAAAGAAATGGTGTTAATTTTATTTTTTTGTGTGCACTCAACCTCTGCCTTTTTACGATCTTTTGTGCCCGGCGTGTTAACAGGCTCTGGAATTACGGGAATTTTCAGTAGTTCAGTAGTTTCGCTTTCCATCTTGCTTCTTCAACAATACAATAATCCCCAGGCGTTATGCACTACCTGGACGAGTGAACTAGGACCGAGAAAGCTTCAGATCTAACGGGGGAGGGAGGGGTACAGATTTTGTTTTGCACATAATATGGTGGGTCCGTTTTTTACAATGTCTATTTTAGAAATAAACACTGGCCCCCTCTTAGCCATAATTAACGAACAGTCCCTTATAGCAATGTATAGTTGGGTATCATAAGCATAGAACATGCAGTTTAAGTTATGATGACAAATTATGTGTTGGAGTGGAGCCATATAGAGTGTAAACAGGAGAGGTCCAAGTATTGATCCTTGTGGTACACCATATTCCAGAATATGAGGCGAAGATACAGTGTTACCAATAATTACTGATTGAGAACGTCCAAAAAGATACGATTCAAACCATTTTTGTACAGTTCCCGAGAAGGCAAAATAGGTTCTAAGTCTTTCTATCAGAATCCCATGGTCGATAGTGGCAAAAGCGGCTGACAAATCGAGTAGTACTAAAATAACGTCATGATTGAGATCGACGGATCTTAATATATCGTTTGTTACCCGGATTAGTGCTGTTTCGGTAGAGATATTTACGGTAGGCAGATTGCATAGAAGGAAACAAGTTATTGATATTAAGATAGTCATGGGCTTGAATAGCAACAGTTTTGTCCATTGCTTTACAAAGGAATGGAATGTAGATTGATGTACATTTGTACAATTAACTGATAACACATATATGCGGGAGGTGGTCCTGACAGTACAGTTAACTGCACATACAATTTATTGTAAAATATACTCATGCTGTACATCAATGTACAAATTATGTACATCAATCTACACACTTTATGTAACATAAGAATGCAACTACATGAAAAACCACAAAAAATTCCACAGTATATGTGGTAAAAACTAAGTGGAAACATATTCCCCAACCCAATGCAGGAGTACTGATTTCTGGTAGGTGAAAGTCCGAAAACGTATATAACTGTTGCAGTCAGGACCACAAATACATAACTACAACTGACATATCCTTATATACATGTACTCATTAGTTCCCACCAAAACTATACTGTCCATATATGGAATGTATCCACAGGGATGCCAACATAGTCTTTCGGATAAGGAACTTTTCATCCAAAGAGAAATCTCATTTCTTGTTTTGGAAATCAAGGTTCAAACTTTAAAACAATTTCTATTGCATTAGCTCAATCTGCAGTAAATGTTGAATCATAGAAAAAGCTAGTGAGTACATGTTTTTTACAACTCACAATTTCAGCGACAGCATCACCGTGAATTTTGAACCCTGTTCAAAGATTTTTTTGTGGCTGTTTTCAGGCCAAAACTTTATGTTGACTAAAGGATAGGATATTTTTCTCCTGTCAGTACAGTATGTACCAAAAGAGTTACTACCTGTCTACAGAGATCAACTTGTTCCTCTGGCTGACATTGTCACACCAAACCAATTTGAAGCAGAGTGAGTGACTATAAGAATATTATTTTAGTTTTCAACCATTTAATTTGTAACAGACTACAGTGCAATATGCATGTTTAATAAATAATTATTGATGAAATACCAGTGTATATTTCTTTCACATGTGAAGATATAACTTTTGAAAATATGACTGGCTTTCAAAGATTTCTAGCCTTTTTAGTAAGAGATTAAAACTGGTATTTCATTGATAATTATACATTAAACGGAACATTACATGGCCACTTATAGAGATACAAATTTTATCTTCTCGTGTTGATGAAATGTCTTACTCATTCAATGCGCTCACTCATAAGATTTAATTTCATCAACACTTGAAGATAAAATCTGTATCTCAGTGCACGGCCATGTAATATCCTCTATTTATGGAACTTATAAGGATGGACTCGTGCAGCTGTCTAATACATGTACATTGTGTAGCATTCAAGTATGCAGATGCTGAGCTCTAACAGTGGATCCCTACATGTAACAGTGCAAAATTATATAACGAGTTGTGCAGGTCTTACTGGGCAGTCTGTCAATTCCGAAATGACAAACTTTCTCAAAGACAAAAAATAATAACTATGTTACGGTACTCAATTAACAGAGTATGCTTTCAAGGTATACTGGAGAGAAAATGTGAGACAATTTTGATAAAGAGTGGCAAAGATTTGAGTGGATGAAAAATTATTACTGCTTTTACGAGAAATTTAGAACAACTTAAAATCAGTTCACTGTTATCAAAATCAGGAACTTTACTAGAATAAGCTTTTAGAATCCACTTTAATCTTTGCCATATCCTTTTAATTATCAAAAAAGTTTGAACCAATATAACATGTATACTTGTATATGTATCAGGACATTCATAATATTTTATTGTATTTAATTCTCTTGTATCTTAGGCTCTTATTTTTGTAGTTTTGATTTAGATCTGGAGAAACGTACTTTCAGTTCGATTGACAGTACAGTATAGCTCCTTTTAATTAATTTGATGTTGTATTATTAAAAACTATTCTCTAAATTAAAGTAGTTTCTGAATATCCTTTGATCTACATGTACATGTACATGTAGCTCTTTCATTGATACATTAATTATTTTGTAATTGAAGACCTCAGCGGAAAAAAGGTGTAAGTGGCTCTGGATCATATTCTAAATTCTCCTTCAAATTATTTGTTTTCTAAGGGAGAATTTAGAACGTGATCAAGAGTCACTTACGCCCTTTTTCCGCCACGTTCTTCAATTATTGCACTGATGAATATAAATATATTTTGTTTGTAATATTTATACATGTCATGTATTATCTCAACCATTGTCTAACATCTGCCTAACCACCACATAAACAATATTAAGGATTTGTACAACTGCACAATTAAACCATAAACTGGTCTAAGTCTTACTAACTACTTGCTAATCCTGTATGTTCCTATAAAGACTGCACTGTTAGCCCCTGCCCGTCTAATCTATTTAATATTTTCTTTTGAACCAAGAATTTTGACTGGAATAACAATAAAGACAGAAGAAGATGCATTCAAGGTGGGCTTAACTTTTTGCTGCAGGCAGAGTTCTCTTCAAACCTTCCCAAGACAAAGCGAAGGAGAGAGAAGAAAGAGAACTCTGTCAGTGTTTGATGCTTTCTTTGGTATACTACCATCTGCAACCATGGACAAGTTGGTTTTGAAATCAGTTTTTGCCAGAAATGTGCGGTGCACATGGGAAAATGAGACAAATGCTTACAGTACCGTAGTTGAGCCAATATTGTTAGTTGATTGACTTCCAGTGTTAGTCATATGGAGGATTATAGATGGGTTGCTACAATGTAGGTAACCCTAACGCATGAATTACAAAGAAAGAATACTACACCAGCAGAGTTCTCCCTTTGTCCATTGGGAAGGAAGATAAATCTGCTAGCAGGGAAGCTTACATGACTTGTATAACTTTAGCTACAAAATGTAGTTATCGTATTTTACTATAATTATATCAAACATCTTTTCAGTTTTGAGGGGCCTATATTTCACTCTCGATGTGTCTTTGCAAGGTAACGAGAACTGACCTACATGGCAAAATGCTGGGCTCCATACACCTTATTATTTTGAGGATTATTTGTAATGGTATTTTATAATCATAATAATACATGCTATGTCTGTGTAATATGTGACTGCACAGGCAATGAAGATCCTACATGACAGAGGAACCAAGACAGTGGTGATAACAAGCTCTGATCTCGGCAAAGAAGGCACACTGGTAGCACTTGGTAGTTCAATCAGAGGTATGCAGTCTTCACATTTACAAACGTTATTTGACCAAGTCGAATTAATACCCATAGTTTCTTCATTTACGTAAGGCCGACAAGAGCAAACAAAAAAGGCTCTGGGCCATGGGGATAGCAGCTCCTGAATGAGATTGAACTAGAAGTGGCATTTTTAGGGAACGCATGGTATTTTTATTGACACATGCAATGTAAATTCCTATATCTCACTGATTGGCTGAGCTATGGCATTATTATCCTGGGCCGGGTTGTTCAAAGCCCGATTAGTGTTAATCCTGGATTAACTCTGCACAGAACCTAGTGGTTGTCATGGAAATTAACCCTGGATTAGCACTAATCGGGCTTTGAACAACCTGGCCCTGGGCGCCTTATCCTGACTGGAAATAACTAAAATATATAATGAAAGAGATACATACATGTATAAAACTTTACTATTTGATGTGGTTCGCATAGTTGTGAAAAGCCATGAATTTAACTGCTCATCTTGAAACACCTTGAATCCAGTTTTTATTGTTCTTGGAAAGTCCTTGAATTTTGGTTGGCTGCATGAGGCTGTACCAACCAAAATTGGTGGAGTTTGCATTGGTACATTGAATGTTAAAGACCTGCCATGCAGTGTCGACCAATGAAAAGCTTTGTGTTCAAATGAACACGCTGAGCACAGATAGGGGTGAAAACGCTCGTTTAAACAGTTTCACCTTATTTAAGTCATTCATCGTGAAACTTCTCATATTAGCTGGGACGTACAATAAGGGGACCCATGTTTGGGTATAGTCGTGCCGCTGAAGGTTTGAAACCCTGACCCTGTGTAGGACGTACAACAACCTGTTTAGGACAAATGACGGAGCAACTACAGAATGCAGGGCCATTTGGTTCATTAATAATTCATTTTCTCAAATTTTCATTCAAACCTTCTAAAAACCTAACCCTAAAATTTCGACCAAAATCATTCATAGAATGAGTCTAAATACACCTGCACTATTTCGGAGAATTTAGCACAATTTTCAAGTATACTTTTGAAGTGGCCCTGTATTCTGTAGTTTAACCCAAATGACAAAATAGTTTGCTTGATACTATTACTATATTTTAGGGATTTTCGGTACCCTCCCCATCATCTGTCAAATGGTCTCTGAAATGATCTGATGTTGACTGATGACCTGTTAAAGACAGGTGAGATGAGGATAATCGTGCAATCAATACCCTGTTTAGGACAGGTTCAGACCCTTAGGACAGACTCGCATGAAATTATATACCCTGTTCAGGACAGAGAGGCAAAAAACTGTACCCTGTCCAGCGGCACGTCCCCCGGGCCTCTGAGCGACCACTTCTCATAAGTGACCACCTTTTTTTGAATTACAGCTATGTAATGTAAGACCAGCAACAGACAATATTATTACAACAGACTTTTCAAAGCCTACTGGTAATTCACATGGATTTAGAGATTCAATTGACAGTTTGAAATCTACAAATGCAACTATTAAATGGCATACTGATTGACAATGTACCTTTTTTCTCAATTTGTTATTTTAATGCTGAGCCTGCTGTGGCTCAACAACAAAACTCTGAGACTGCTGTTTGGTTTTCGAGTCGATACATTCACTTAATATTTGTTATTAAGCTGTAAAGGGTAATTAGATGTTGCTATGGGAGCTGCACTTAGATGTATGATCTGTTAAATAAACGCTTATAATCTTCCCAGATAACCAGCATGTATGCATAAGAATGGAGATCCCAAAACTGGATGTGATATTCACTGGAACAGGTGACTTGTTCGCCAGCCTACTGCTGGCTTGGTCATACAAACATCCAGACAATCTCAAGCTGGCCTGTGAGAAGACAGTGTCAACTGTCCAGCTTATCCTGCGAAGAACTGTTGCGCATGCAAAGGGTAAGAGATAATTTGTACAGAATGTTGTGACCAGAATTTTGTAGCTAATGTGGTGCAAGGACCTACAAAAACGAAACGTGTGGGACATTTCAGAGACACAATGGGTGAAATTACTACATTGTATAGGATTTTCATTCAGTTTCACAACTTCTTGTACCATGATTGTTTTTCCTTTTAGAACTAACATTAATAGCTAGTTTTCTGCTTTGTGCCCTCAAGTATATTTATGGTGTGCCATTTTGAGAAAAAAGACCTTGAGAATCCATCAATGGTGTGGTCTAGATATTTGGTGAGAACACTAGATACATGTACATTGTATGATTATAAGTTGAAGAGCACATTATTTTATGCAAGAAGATTAAGCTAGACATGAACATATCTGAGTCCTGGTTTAAGCTCTGGTAGCTACACATGTAGAGTGCCATCCTTGTAAGCTTTGAATCCTGACCACATCCTTAGTCCAGGATTGTAAAGCCATTGGCCTTGTCTCCTTCCTCTTCTTGCTAATCAATATGAAGGGGATGTTAAAGTGCATATAAGCCCTGGCTAATAATATTTCTTACGAAGAGACTAGAGGCCATAGACAAAGGATTCCAGAATAAAAAGTTGATTTGATTTATTTGTTCAAAGTACCCCAAAAATGTGTCTTGGGTTGCCTGTGGATGAAAATCAAGTGCATGAGCGTGCTTTACAAAAATTGGCACTGGGTCTAGTTTGACGTCATCAACAGAACATGCTTGATGTGGCATTGCATTAAAGGCTTGCAGAATAAAGCTCTCCAAAACGTTTAGCGCAACATTATCATCTTTCTTGGTTATCTATTCAATTATTTTGCAAATAAGCCAATGCTTTATACCCATGAAGAGATGAGTTCTGTTGATGACATCACATTTTATTCTCATCCCAGTCCCCGAATTTATTTGGAAGTTTAGTCGCTGAAAAAATAATGAAAACATTTCTATTTAAAAAAAATCAATTTCCCCCCTGCCTTTTAAGGTCTAAGCTGTCAAAAACCTGGCCAGGGCTTACATGTATATGCACTTTAAAGAACCTGTTGTGCTTTTCAGGGCATGACGTAAGTGCTGTCCAATAGCCCAGGGCTAGTAGTTTGGTTTGTCGGGCTAGTGATTCCTGTTCACAGGTTGTGCTTCAGGCTACTAAACCCAGGCATTCAGGCAACCTGTTTTTTTTTATTTTCGTCGCACCCTGTTATTTCATGAAAGAGAATGGGATTGTCTTCCAGCTGTGTCCTTGTGTCCCACATGGCTATCCAAATGTCCCACATTTTCATAATATTTCTGTGTATTTCCCTTGAGTTGTCACATTTTTGTTGTTGTTGCAATTAATAAAACATGAAAGAACATTTTCTTCAACTTCAACGTTATGTCCCACATTTGAATTCTGAAAATGTTGCCAAGTAAAATAATAATGTATTCTTGAGGTACAGTATTACTAACAAACACTTGGACTTTGTACCACAATAGCAGTCCATGTCTAACAACAAGTCATCCCCTGTGAAACTTGTATATTTGATTCATATAGAATTTGCACTACATGTATATAATTGAATACCTTTATCTTTAATAAGTATATATAATTAACCCACCAATTTGAAATTTTAACATGTACAAATCATCTGACTAATGTCTGGTCATTATTAAAGGGGCTGTGTCACGGTAAGACTTTACATTCATTTTTCCGGGCCGGAAAGAGCTATTTCCACCGATTTTGATTTGAACTAACGAACCTCTCAGCCATGTGGGATGCTTAAAATGAAAGCAAATATGCAAAAATAACTAACAAACAGTGTATATAAACAGTCTCCAGGGAAAACATTGAAAATCCTTTCAAGCATTGAGGGAGGGAAGTTTAACTGTTTGTATCCAATTAACAGCCACTAAACGAGCGATTACTCGATACATGTGCAGTACCATGAGATAGCCCCTTTAAGTATCTAATAAGATGTCTACTAGTTTGAGCACCTTTGAATTTACAAAAGGTGCAATATTTTATATAAGTATATTCAAATGCACTTCACAAGGCAAGACTTGAGATACAGACTGCTACTGTATTGTGGCACAATGTGTTGCCATGCAGTTTACGATCGTGAGTGTTTGTTAGTAGTACATGACTGTGTACCTTTACCTCCAGAACACCAAGCTGTTGTGCCAGGAGACAATCCCCTACTCTTTCATGAAGTAGAACAACAGGTTTTTTCATGATCCCCTTCACATTGATTAGAAGTATGTGGAAGGAGACAAGGCCAACAGCTTATGTCCCTGCCCAAGGACGTGGCTGCAGGGTTTCAAACCCCTGACCTCCTACACTCCAAATCATATCCTACAAACTGAGCTAACCAGTTTTCCGAATTCTTTACAGAACTGGCAGGTCCAGAAAAAAAGTTTACACCAAGCCAAGTCGAGCTAAAGCTGGTTCAGAGTCTGGATGACATTAGGAATGGAGAGATCATCCTTAAAGCACAAATATTATAATCAATTACAATCATTTAGTCACATGGTTATTAATTTTTAAGCAAATACACTCATTTCCAATTCAGATGCCTACACTCCATATCATGCTCGACAAACTGCATCCAATTTGAATGAAAATAACCTAGTTTTAAAAAAAGAACCTAGTTTGCAAGAAAAAACAAGATTGGGACAAAGAACCTACATTGAAACAGTTGTTGGGTCGAAAAAAGAACCTAGGTATATATTTCACCTCTAACAGAAACATTGTATGTTCAGACAAACCTGCAGTCTACAGTGTACATGTATGCCAAGTCTTAAATATAATGTTTTGCATCTGTTTTACAATCAAAGTTGTAGGCAAAAATATATACATGTATGGGCTTGCGTCATTCGAGAATGTGGCTTTAATGACATTAGACAGCAATTTGGGATTTTTAATGTTTTTAAATTTTAATGTTGATGTAACAATATGTGCATAGTCTACAATTTTGCTTGTTTTCCAGCTTAATTGCATTTTATTTAATCATTGCTAAAAATTATATAAATGAAGCCTTGCTCACTTGGTTTGGTAACTAGGCAAAATTTGATTTCCTCTAAATGATGCAATTTGTCACAAAAGTCACCTTTTGCATGACGTACAAAAATATAGACTAGTTGTAGCCATTCCTATATTTTAGACTGTAAGATTCCCTTTCATATTCTGGAAATTTGTTAAGAAACAGAGCAACGAGAAGCGACACAGCCAGGGAAAACACACTGTACTCTGACCATGTGGCCTAGCTCTCACTTTTACCATTCGCAAGCTCAACTGATTTTCATGATACGAAATGGACTGTTTTACCAGGGATTGAGCCAAAACGGGCAATTTGGCCTTTTGCGAGTGATCTGGCATTTAATTTCCTTTGGAAGTGGCCAAAGCGTGACAATTTGACCATTATTGTATTCTTTTTTCAAGGGACAAATGTATTTTTAAAGCGGCAATGGTGCAGCCTGGCTCATTCCCTGTTTACAGTATTCTACTATTTCCACTATCATTGCAATACAGTATGAGCTTGAAGCCCGTAAAGTATGTATTACTACCCAAAACAATGTCATATGCTGTGATCCACTCAAACCCAGCAGGACACATTTTGGGTAGAGCAGATTTTGTACGAGTGGGGCAAACTATGGCAATGACTACGGCACGGTTACTGTATGGCATGCCATGACATTAAAATGGTTTCCCTATTGTTTTTGTCCTGCTGAATCCAATCAAATTACAGAGATACGGTACAGCACAGTTATAGTATGGTTACAGTAAGGCTACAGACATGCCGTTGTTTGTCCCACTTGTACTAAATCTGCTCTAGTAAGATTCTTACAGGCTTTGCACTCATATAAGCCGAAATAGTATGGATGGCTAGCAGCCTAATAATTGTGTGACGTGGCCCATATAACATAATTATTATAAGAAATAATGGTATATTACAGCCTGGCAGGTGAATGTACATGTAAATAGATCTCCATGTGTGCATGTATGTTAGGATAAACTTGGAAGCAAGTGCACTAAAACTGTTTCTCTGAAATTAAATTTTGTGAATTATTTTTTAAACAAAATAATTAAATTCAGACCTTATGGTATGTGATAAAGCATGTATATTTTATTTTTCATGGAAAGAAAAACTTTTGATGGCCAGCTGGGATGTTTTTTTCCTGTTTCTGAAGAAAGAAATTGTGACACTATCCACTCACCCATCCCTTGGGTATACCTGTGTAATTAATGATTAACCATTAAATTTAGGGTGAAACAGGGGATGGGTGGGGATCAATCACGGTTTTTGGGAAACTATCCACCCACCCCTCCCTTGGGTATACCTGTGTAATTAATGATTAACCATTAAATTTAGGGTGAAACGGGGGGGAGGGGTGGGGATCAATCACGGTTTTTGGGAAACTATCCACCCACCCCTCCCTTGGGTATACCTGTGTAATTAATGATTAACCATGAAATTTAGGGTGAAACGGGGGATGAGTGGGGATTTCCCAGAACTGTGATTCATCCGAAAATGAGATTGATCCAAAAATGAGAAATTAGCACTGGACACTGTCTTAATGTAATTAAGATAAGATAACTTTATTAAACATGGAAGTAATCCTTCAGGTTACAATATATAATTGGTAATAATGAAACAAAAAAAACTATACTACCATACTACTATAGACCCAATTCATAACTGCATATTCTCATTTCAATACTTTATTCCCATGTGAAAGAGCATGTCGACAGTGATCTTATGCAATTTCAGTGACGTACCTTAAAAAGCAGTGAACAAATTAGAGAGACTTGTATGAAAAAAACAGAGGTTATTACATGGCGGTGCGGAGATACAGATTTTATCTTTGAGTGTTGATGAAATATCTTACAAGTGAGCACAGCGAACAAGTAAGATATTTCTTCAACACGAGAAGATGAAATTCGTATCTCCAAGCAGCCATGTAATGTTCTGTTTAATATATAATTATTGTATCAATGAAATACCAGTTTCAATCTCTTCCTATAAAAAGGCTAGAAATCTTTGAAAGCCAGTCATATTTTCAAAAGTGATATATTCACATGTGAAGATATCATTTATATCTTCACGTGTGAATATCACTTTTTAGAAAGAAATATACACTGGTATTTCATCGATAATTATAGTATATTAAAGGCTGTTTAGCCTCACTTTCTGCATTAATATATTTTGAAATATGTTGTCACTCAGCCTTTGTGGAGTGAACATCTCTGTGATGCTCTGCTTCAGTGCTCTCTGCGGATTGCTTATCGCGCGAAATTCAAATCAAACACAAATGTTAAACTTTAGAGTAAGGGCTGCACAGTTTGTAACCATAAAATACCACCAAAATGCTTTAATAATCACCTATCCTCCCTATTTTTACTTTTTGATGGCTTGTTTGATTCTAAACCCTCAAAATTGTGTATTTTAACTGGAGGGGCTGATTCACTTGCCTTAGCTCTTCACTGCTCTAATTTTGATTTTAAATTTCAAGTTTGCCAGGAGTGAAAAGAGGAGGGGATTAATAGTAACCCTTTTATTCCAGAACTTCTTGTTTAATCTCCCAAATAATTATGCAAATTAGGAGGCAGCCATTATGAAAGTGGTCTATTCTGATAATACCTGAAAGAAACAGTCTTGAAGAGCTTATTAGCCTTTTCATAAACAAAAAAGGACTCAGGTTGAGTATGTAAATTAATTTAAATAATAAATAAATCCCACCACAAAAAGAGATCACATCAACCGAGTTTCAAGGAACACAACAAGACATCTGCATCAGAGGCTAAAACCCTCAGTGGGCAAACGGATGCAACATTAATATTTTCATGCATGTTGCAAGTACATGTTACGTGTTGGGGTACAGTGTTCAAACAAACAACTTGTTAGATGTTTTTTATGTGGTTGATAATAGGTCTGGGCACCTTATGCTAATGGTGCTTTAAATTGAACTAATGCACATGCGCTTTGCATGCAACAACGTTCCACAAAGGTGGTAAAACAAATGCAACATGATGCAACATTCCATATAACAATAGAAATGTTGCATGGATGTTGCACGAAAATATTTGACAAAAATCAAACTTCATCTAACATCATGCAACAGGGTGGTCAAATGCACAAAACATTAAATTTCTGCAAAAATGAACCATGTTGCATGGAAATATTGCAACCGTTTCACCAGGGTTTAAGAGTTGAGTATGGTTTTGGGGAATGGTGGTCCCCCCCTCCCCCATGATCCATACTGAATTAACTCTTATTTAATTTTGTGATTTTCATAAACATACTAATTTTAATGCGGTGGAGTTCATAAAAAAAGAATAAAGAAATATGTTTGAATTCAATTATTATTTTACACACACTGTTCTTTATCAGTTTATGAAATGACTAATAAAATACTAAATAATAAATGCTACAAAAGAAAAATTAAAAATCCTGTTTTTCAAGCCAAGGATGCCATGTTTATAGCTGTATAAAAGATAGGGTGTTGGGATTCCTTTGAACAGTACACTTGTAAGTATTGTATGTATATTATTTTAATTAAAAGAATGTGATATGTTTACCTGTAAATTGTATAAATTTATCCTGGTTTGTAAACAGGATGAATACAACAGATTGGGCCACATGTGGAAGATTACACGGCCCAATCTACAGACTGAAGTATAAATAGTGTGCTAAAGCTTCCAACCAATATTACACTGCAAATAAAATGTCCATTTAAACATGGCCATGGGGAGATACAATTTGTATTTTTGAGTGGTGAATGTCATAATAATACACAAACTTGTAAGCTCAAGGCCTCATGCTTTGTTCAACTTGTGGCAAGTCTACGAATGAGTCAGACTGTTGGAACAAATTCACCATGAGAAGATTAAAACCGCATCTCCAAACTGCCATAATTATTGTAACATTCTGTTTATTTATTAATTACCATGCAGGGCCCAGTTGTTCAAAGGGTGGATAACTTTATTGCCGGATAAGTCCTTATCCAGTGGATAAAATAAGCTAGTTTGGTTAATACTTATGGACTGGATAAAGTTATCCACCCTTTGAACAACCGATGGTTTTTACATGCGACACCGTACATGTGTATATGTGATATCATAGCTGTGTAATAATTTGTGACACATAAAAAAATCCAGTATTGTATGGCTTGAGTGAATAATAAAATGTGTTATAATTATCAGGACCCCTCTCAATCTACCAACATTGATCACTTATCCCAAGTGCCTGACTTCTTCTGGCTTGACACTGCGGCTCTTGTTTTTGCAAACCTTTCTTCTGAGCCCTCAATGTAACCCAGTACACCTGCATTGTAATCTTTATATGCCTGCTCAACTTCCTCCCATGTGTTCATAACAAATGGGCCACGATGTGCCATTGGCTCGTTAAGGGGTACACCAGCAATTAGCAGTACATGGATATCTTGATTGGTTTGAGCTTTGACTTGAAAGGTATTTCCTTTCCCAAGGAGAGCAACCTGTGTTAAAAGGATAGTATAAATTTAGGGAGGGATCCCAATGCAATCATGTGTCTAAGTTAGACCCTGGGCACCTTATTCATATCTCGCTAGACTTTTCTCAGCAAGTCTAATATCTCACCTCTGCACAGGAAGATGCCTTATTCACATCTGATGCCCGTGCGTGCGGGAAGAGGTCTGCTAACTAATGGTATCAGAGCAAGGCCGGTCAGAAATTTCTTAGTCGTACCACACTGTTGTGCATGTTCTTTTATTTTATAAGAAAATTTATATTATTTTCCAACTGTAGATTTCTCTCTGTGACTGAAGCCTGGACAACTGGCCTCGCTTTGATGCCTTTATGAATATTAGGCCAATCTACTGGATGAATATCTAATCAACGAATTTTATCATACACATGAGTGAATAGGGATTTATCAAACCTATAGAGGGGTTCATTTTTGGTTAAAGAATATTGATTGCCCAACCATGATGCTTACAGTGGCCTTTTGTTTAGTTTTGTGTATTTCTGCTTCCTGAAACTCAAACTAAATAGGAAAACTACAAAAGAAACTTTACACAAACAGATTCAATTCTGGAAGACAAGGTGCACAAAACAGACTAATTTCAACTACCATAAGCATGATGGTTGGTCTATATTCTTGGACTAAAATGGTATAAAGGTTATTTTTAACCTATAGTCTGGAATACACTGTACCTGGCCCATCTCGGCAGCAATACTGTCACTTCCAAGAGACCCAGCTCCCCTCCATACATAGGCAAACCCATCATAGCCCTCTGGGATGGCCTGGTCAAAGGTGCCTCCCTGTGTAACATGCACGTCGAGGAACATCATTGGTGACCTGGTCTCTATGGTAGCCTTAGTGCCCAAGCTTTCTCCTGCGATTACTTTGACTTTAGTTTTGCCATCTGCAAAAACAAATGTAAGACTATTACTTAATTAAGTATTTAATTGACGATACAAATATGGTACCACCGAAAAAAACGAACGTAATGACAGATAAAACTAAGAAAACCTACCCGGGCTTGTAACAACTGGTATTTTCTCGGGGGGCGTGTCCTGATATCTTGGTTTGACCATCTTGTCCTTTGCCGCTAGGTTGACCCACAGCTGAAATCCCTCATAGAGTCCTCCTCTCTTTAGGAACTCATCTGTCGGCATCTCGCTGTGCACAACACCTGAACCGGCTGTCATCCACTGCACCCAGCCCTCTTTAAGAATACCGTGATTGCCATTACTGTCTTGGTGTTTGTTTTCACCTGAAAATCATGTAAACTGGTTAGTTGCGGTACCGTGTCATCTTTAATTAAACTGAATAGCGTCCGGACCAAATTAATTAAATTGCTAATTAAATTTTCGCTTCCACAAAATTCGATCTTTGGGATTAAATTTCACACTAGTCGCTCCTTCGCAGCCGTTTCTTGTCAGGTATTGTCGATGTTATTCTTCAGTTTTTGACCTAAGACTTATATTATCTCGTACATTCGTTCTTTTTGGTATTTTTTTATCTTACATCAACAGTAAAGTAAATGTTTCTGTTGTTGTTTTATAGAAAAGCCGTTAATTGTAGTTGCAGGAGCTCCCGACTACAAAACTTACCGTTTATAAGATAAGTGACTGTCTCAAATCCTCTATGAGGGTGATCTGGTGCACCCACGGCCTCACCTGGGCCGTATACTACGGGGCCTAGATGGTCGAGCATAATGTATGGGTCGCATAGAAGAATCCCATCACCGATCGGCCGTCGAACCATAAAACCACCTCCTTCGCGAAACTTCTTCGCAGTTTGAAGCTTCGAAACAGATCTTGGTTGAGTCATAACACTTCTAGCACTGCTTTGCAAATTTCTGAAAGCTATCGAGTTAAAAATCGTTCGTACAAAAAACAGGTCAAAAAACATACGATTCCTGGGACCACTCCCTGTCAACGCGAACAAAATCACTCTGTTTTATAACCATGCAAATAGAGGGTCTGCTGAGTCACGATCACATAGGTTAACAATGTCAGAGCGTGGGAGGGGAGGGATGCGAAGTCACGGAATCGTGCATTTATTTACTAAGGATTTTGCTAATGCAAAGTCATGATTAGATGCAGAATTTAAAATAAAAATGTGTGCAAAGTCATGTTGAAATTTACGAGGGCCATTAAAATTAGGTGTGCTATATAATATTAATTAAGGACACCAATTTCAATTTTTGATAGACAAATTATGACACCATATTTTTTAACGTAAAATGCAAAATGGCCAGTTCAGTATTTGCCAGAGTTGAACAATATCATGAAAAAGCTGAGAGCGCCATGTATTAGAGTAGTAAACACTGAAACAGTTCTTGATTCCAGGGGTAAGACTATAAAGGAAGTTCATGTGTTTTTTTTCGCGTTTTTTTTTGGGGGGGGGAGGGGGGGGATGGGCGTGGAGATATTGAGGGGGGAGGGCTCTTGAAAAATACTGGAGTTACAGGGGCTTTTGTTTATTTCTTTTCTTTTCACTGCCTAAAAGGGGGCTACGGAACGTTTAGTCGCATAAAATCTCATCAAATCATCTTCGAGTTGCTGACAGGTATAATCAACTAAAAGCTCATGTTTGCGTGATATACCGGAATAACTGCAGTGGAAAGTGTGCAGCAGCTGACATTTAAAGAGCAAGATGATATGACTAAGAAAAACGGCCAGTACAAGGGGGGCTATTCAACACCAACCTAGCAAGTTATCATGATTCTAAGCTCTGTATTGCGCTGCGGCGCACCGTTGCGCACCACTGCACAGAAAATAGTTATGTTGTTTAATTATTCTACATGCACACCAAGCGAGGCGTGTTAGGAGGTGCCGACCAGCTGTGTTTATTGGCGTGGAAACATTACATGTTTATAATGTTAAACTATTGACGAATCCGGATACGAAAAACCGCCTTTTAAAAACCTCACTTTGAGGGAAAAAAGTCTGGAAACGTATTCTCCAACCCAATGCGAATATTCGCCGACACCCGTTGTTCGAAGCAAGGGTAATCGCTTTCCCGAAGCCAGTTACGTATCAGTCAATTCCAAACCCGTGCATGCCCCCTCGGGCCACCCACGGGCATTTGAACATTTTGGAAAAAAAATCGATCAAATGCCCCACTACCAAGGCAGAAAAACTGTTCAAATGCCCCACCAGTTTTTCATCCAGGCTGTTCAAAATGCCCCACCATCGGGGACCGGATCAGAAAATTTTACAAGGCAAAGACTATTGACAAATCAATGAAATCATTGTTTTATTCAGAATCTCTGACTCCAGCAATTCACAGGAAACACCGACGGTGAAAACCACCTTCAACCGGTCAGGGATGAAAACAATCATTTCTACCTATATACTTTATAATAAACGTAATGGTTTGAAATTTACCTATATAATAATTATGTTTTTAACTCACGCGCTGTCTAGGGTCACAGCAAATTCAACTCGTCACAACTCTTGTCACGCACTTAAAATATCACGCAGTCGGTCAAAGTTCGCGAAGCAAGGGAAAACAACATTCTGATTTGGCAGGTTCACTCTTTCAAGCCAGGCCTCTACGAATGCGCAATCCTTATCTTGGAAGTCCTCGAAGACACGGCGTACGTTCGCCATTTCGACGCGAGCGATGCGAATTTGTAGACATTTTAATAAACTCCGATCGAATGCCCCCCAAGGGTAAACTGCACAGATTTAGCGCTATCCTAGGGATAAAGTTACCCTCGCTTCGAACCGTGTCTTGGAGGTATTTAAGGTTCGTCATTTACGTACTTACATGTACAAACGCTGTATTAAGCCGGGATTATAGAGGTATGTACATAATGCACCTATCAATTGAAACCCCGACCCCCCCCACCCCGGGACAAGGTGGGGATTTGACTTGACATCCTTACAAATGTTGATAAACCCCCACACCAGTGGACATGTTTTCTGGTAAAACCCCCACCCTGGTGGGGCAACTCAATGGTATTATGTCATTTTTAACAGTCTTAATAAAATAATAATGAGTCATATGTTATTAAAAACTTTATTACAAAATGAATTCCAACAAGAGCTACAATAATGGCAGAACAAGAAGTACATGTGGTATAACCTGCATGTTTATATAATATTGATTTGCTCTGTGTCTTGTGCTGATGTACATGTATTGGCATAATGAATCTAACACAATAGAAAGGATAAACATTTTTCAGAGGTACAGTCAATCTAGTTTCGCTGTTGAATAGTTTAAGTGTAATTTGGTGATAACTAATTTTACTTTTTAGTGTATCTAAATTTAACTAATTTAAATTTCACTTGCAACGGTCCTCAAAGTCTGGAGGCTGCATTTTGTTTTGTTTCCATATTTGATTGGTTAATTTATTTTGTCATTCACATCCATCAATCGTAGTTCAGAAATAGCATGTACTTCCTGCCAAATTTAGAACCGTTGGTCGCGTGACACTTCGCTATTTAGTGACACTATTTAGTACTAATTTAGTAATCTAATTTTTACATTAGCTAACTATCCAGCAGTAGACATGGGCACAATTTAATTCCCGATATGGCAGTCCACAATTTGCAACACAAATTTCAACACATGTTGTTTTATAGATCATGACCTACATTTTTTTACAACATTATATAGTAAGAGCAAGAACAGTAGGAACGAGAATCTGAAAATAGTTTGACGGACACGGAACTACGGTTGGGTAGATTGGTGAGTGATCAAAATAATTCAAAGGAAAACAATCTAAAATACTTGACATTTTGTATTCAATGAACCGTAAAAACAAAGGAAAATGCAAAAGGATGATCTAAAAGGATTAGATAAACTGTAGATAAGCACATTAACATGAGTAAACATACCTTCAAAGCCCTGATTTGAAGCTGGAACACGACGAGCGTCAAAATGGCGTCCACGTGCAGGAGCCCGCCAATAAACTGGGCACGAGTCAAATCCCCAGCAAATCCTGAAAAATCCCCTACCTCCTTGGGCAAAACTTGCTTTCAAATGCGATCAAATCTCCCACATTTCCCGACCTTGTCCCGGGGTGGGGGGGGTCGGGGTTTCAATTGATAGGTGCATAAGTTTTGAACCGAATAACCTTGAATGTAAGGCGTCAAGTGAAAAGCGTATGCAAATATCGTCTTAATTAACAATTTCAAGTCCTGACAACAAAAAATCATTTCTATGCTCTGTCGCTGCCGCTATGCCGCACAGAAAATACTAAGTTGTATACACATCAAGTGAGGCGTGTTAATTAAGAGGATGCCGACCAGCTGTGTACATGTCAATATTACAAAGCCTATATATAGGTGGGAAGTGTAATCGGCACCTATCAATGTTAAGCCGCAGGGGGGGGGAGGCCGGGCATAGGCGGGGGATTTGAACTGAGATGACTTTTTCTGTTCAAATGCACGTCCCCAGGGAAATTGTCATTGGTCAAAAGAGTATCAATTGCCCCGCCTCCAACAACAGACATTTGTCAAATGAATGAACCAGAAAAAATACAAAAATATAATGTTTATTGAAGAACAATCGTCAATTTCACGTTAACATACTGTGTCAGTTCAAACTATTAAATTCATTTCATATGTACTCTGTGTGATTTGAATGAAATAGGCGATGAACTGCACTACTTTTCTAGCTGATATCCACCCAAGTATCCCATTCACCATCATAGCGCTGTGTTATTATCTTGTCATCACTCTGTATTTGAATGAAGGTATTTCTTATGAGTGCTTCGAGATCGGCCATATCTCCACGTTGGCGGGATTACGGCCTCTTTCTGAGATTCGCCAAATTTAAGCAGCACCTATAACCAAATGCTAACCAGTGGCGTAGCCAGGTTTTTAAAATTTGTAGGCCCAAACAACCGCTCCGTAAGGGTTGCTTCTTGAGGGGTTCGGGAGCAGGTTTCCCCGGAAAATTTTTAGATTTAGACTTTCGCAAATAACTTCTGCTGCACTTTCAGGTCATGTTTTGTGTATTTCGACAGCTCCTCAAGCCCAACATTCACTTGTAATAAGACAAGTAGGCTGTAAAATGTGTAGGCCCAGGCCTACGGGCCTATAGGCTAGATACGCCCTTGCTAACGGTCAGACAAGAGACCTTTCAAAACCGCATCAATTATTTTTAAGTAAGTTTATTAAAAATGAAATAGGGTCAAATGTCAGTTATTTATAGGTCTAAAAAATTTAAGTCTTGCTTCGTTGGGACACTTTCAAAAAGAAAACTTTCAAATTATCCAGCTTGTTCGCAGCCATTTTGAAGCCTGACGAACCTACTTCCCAGCTGTCTCTGCGCCCTTAATCCAAGATGGCGTCTTGGTTGGGGCCCAGGCCTCCAACTGTCAAAAGTCAAAAGACCCGACCCTGGGCTTCGATAAACGATCAAAATTTCCCACCACGGACAGACTTCCTATGTCAAATCCCCTGCCTATGCCCGGTCTCCCCCCCCCCCCCCTGCGGCTTAACATTGATAGGTGCATAATAGGAATGTTGTCAGTGCAGTATTAAATACCTAAGTTAGCAGTCGAGCTTCCATCTACCCACAGGAAGCCCAAGCTCTGTTTATGTAAATTTCATTTATAAGGGTTTGTATGGGAATTTTAAAATCTGGTTTTTCGATAAATATACTGTAATAAAGTGAATAAAACTTACCTGGTGTCTATGATCTGTGTCTGTACGTAGTTTCAGCGAATTTTGAATCCCTTACTCTTCATACTAAAGAAGAAATGAAAGGTAGGAAACGAACTTCAAATCTCGGGTTCAAAGCCACTCACGTTTGGGTCGATTTTTTTCACGAAAATCGCATCGATTTTACATTCTATCCCCATCAGCATACGGAGTGATAAATTTCCAGTCTATCTGTGCCAACCAAACGAAGATATCTGTATTTGCCGAGCTACAATCCACTACTATTGAGTCCGCCAAAATCTCGCCATAAGCAGCCATCTATGCCCGTGACTCGCCAAAGTGGTGCCAACACAGGAAACCCAAGCTCTGTTTATTGCTGTTGGGAATTTTTAAATCTAGCTTTTCGATAAATATATTGCAATAAAATGAATAAAACTTACCTAGTGTTTATAGCCTGTGTCTTGACTATGTTTGTATGCAGTTGCAGCGAATTTTAAATCCTTTACTCTGCAACTAACGAAAGCTAGATTTAAACATTCCACAGCTTGGGCTTCCTGTGTTAACGGTTTTGGCACCACTTTGGCGAGTCACGGGCATAGATGGCTGCTTATGGCGAGATTTTGGCGGACTCAATAGTGGATTGTAGCTCGGCAAATACAGATATCTTCGTTTGGTTGGCACAGATAGACTGGAAATTTATCACTGCGTATGCTGATGGGGATAGAATGTAAAATCGATGCGATTTTCGTGAAAAAATCGACCCAAACGTGAGTGTCTTTGAACCCGAGATTTGAAGTTCGTTTCCTACCTTTCATTTCTTCTTTAGTATGAAGAGTAAGGGATTCAAAATTCGCCCAAATTCGCTGAAACTACGTACAGACACAGCCAAGACACAGATCATAGACACCAGGTAAGTTTTATTCACTTTATTACAGTATATTTATCGAAAAACCAGATTAAAAAATTCCCATACAAACCCTTATAAATGAAATTTACATAAACAGAGCTTGGGCTTCCTGTGATCTACCGTGGTTTTAGGCGACCAGCGCATGAACAATGTAGTGAAATCAACCCATTCTCGTTCCCAGTACCCGGCGTGTCTAAAACGCAGGTAATGGGTAATAGGTAACGGCTCGGTTAAGTTTATTTGTTTTAGAAAAATACAATAAAATGTCCGGTGTTAATTTAAACAAATTTCCTGCTTTGATCACAGGAAACCCAAGCTATGTTTGTGTTTTATCAGTATAAGGGTTTGTATGATATTTTTAACGAGTATTTGGTTGTATCCGTTAAGCCAGAAATACTGAAATAAAATCAATGAAAACTTACCTGAAGTCTTTATCTGTTCTTGATTGGGCTCTGTATGCAATTGCAGCGAATTCTGTTGAAATTTCACCACCTAAGAAAGAAGCTATATAAGGCAAGGAGTCGGTCGCAGCCGCCATTCCTCGATCCCAATCACTCGAACATCACGCTCGAATTTTCATCCAAAATCAATGCCGACCGCAACTAAACCTCAAATAATAACACAACAGTATCTATTCCAAGAGCTTCATGCCATTTAATTAAAATAATCCCCATTTCTCGAGCCTAAATCGAACACAATTTCAAACAATAAACTCGCCGGTTGGGATTCGTGTTCACGGGCTCAGATATATATATCTACCATGTTTTCACAAAAGGGGGTCTTATGTTCTAGGGCTCCTTTTGTGAAAACATGCTCGATCTTGTGTGCCTTTAGCTTTAAAAGCCAGTTGCTCGTGTTTTTGCTGTTTTCTAATTGATCTCTAGGTATTTTATTTGGGGGGGGGGGGGGGGACCAGTTTTTTAGGCTTTTTCTAACCTAAGCTTAACCTCTAGCTCTCAAATAAAGAAATTATGGGATAGATCTAACACAAGTAAATTATGGGATAGAAAGGCCAGAAAAGTCTTAACTGTTATTTGCCCTTTCAAGAAAACGGCATAAAACACGAGTTACTGCCTTTTAAAGCTAAAGGCACACAAGATCTACCTGATGTTTTCACAAAAGGGGGTCTTAGGTTCTAGGGCTCCTTTTGTGAAAACATGGTAGATATATATATACATTATTTTGAAACTGGTTTTAAGTGAATTGGCTCTATGGTAAAGTGGTTTTGACTCCAACGATCGGAGTTCCATTCCTACACTAATCTCGTACCCATGCAGATCTCCCACGGTCACACGAGACACTAATTTTTTACGGCTTTTTCTCCTTTCTCAGTTTTATTTAATCTTTTCCTCTATTTTAAGCTATTAGAGCCCCATCTACACTAAAAACATTGTTGTGCCTCAACACGGTCATGATGAGAAAAAGAAATGATATCGTCACGAACTGATATAAAAAGCCATCAGATACTGTCAAATTACTTTTCTGGTTAGGTACTTTATGAACATGTTGTGTCGACGTTGAAGAGCTAGAAGGAAAGACTGCCATGGAGAAAAGGAAAGCTGGGATATCTGTTTCCTTTTATTCTTTGATTCGAGCGCGCCTGGTAAGTTTATAAGCAAATTAATATTCAGTTAATTTTCACGGGTTTTTAGCTTAAAATAGAGATTGGGTAAAACTGAGAAAGGAGAAAAAGAAGTAAACAATTTTTTTTAGTGTCTGATGTAGAAATCGAACTCGCGCTCTAAACCACTTTACCATTGATAGAGCCAACTCACTTGAAGACCAGTTTCAAAATAACGAAATTTGGCTCGAGAAATGGAGATTATTTCAATTAAATGGCATGAAGCTCTTGGAATAGATACTGTTGTGTTATTATTTGAGGTTTAGTTGCGGTCGGCATTGATTTTGGATGAAAATTCGAGCGTGATGTTCGAGTGATTGGGATCGAGGAATGGCGGCTGCGACCGACTCCTTGCCTTATATAGCTTCTTTCTTAGGTGGTGAAATTTCAACAGAATTCGTTGCAATTGCATACAGAGCCCAATCAAGAACAGATAAAGACTTCAGGTAAGTTTTCATTGATTTTATTTCAGTATTTCTGGCTTAACCAAATACTCAAATACTTAACCAAATACTCGTTAAAAATATCATACAAACCCTTATAATATATGGCATCAAATACTTAACCAAATACTCGTTAAAAATATCATACAAATAAAAACCGTTATAATATAAAACACAAACATAGCTTGGGTTTCCTGTGAATCAAAGCAGGAAATTTGTTTAAATTAACATCGGACATTTTATTGTATTTTCTAAAACAAATAAACTTAACCTTGCCGTTACCCGTTACCTATTATCCGTTACCTGTTACCCGTTACCCGTTACCTGTTACCCCGGCGTTACCCGTTACCCGCGTTTTAGACACGCCGTCCCAGTGCCTCCTCAACTAACTGAAAAATCGAATGAGCATCAACCGATATATATGTGCACAATTTATGTTGAATCAGGTGAGGAAAGCCTTTGTCTACTCGCTCCTACGCTGGTATACGGGTGGCCGAGAGATGCCATTCAAAATTCTTACAATTTGTTCTAATATTTCTTTAATTATTATATACATTTTTCTTTTAAAAATAAAAAATATATATAATAATTAAATAACTGATTAGAACAAATTGTAAGAATTTTGAATGCCAGCTCTCGGCCACCATATTGGTACAAGTACAACAACGTGTACGTAGGGATCACACTTCAACAGTGTTCTTCGCGATGATGAATCCAAGATGGCGGATGCTCTTTTGGGTCACATGACCAGCCAACCTCGTTCCCAGGCGTCTTTACGCGCCTAGTCAAAGATGGCGTCGAAAGTACCCCTGGTACAGGCTAGTGGGATTCGGCCACTGATTGGCTAGACATTTTGCGCGCGCTGATTGGAGAATTTCGAATAGCGCGTGCATTTTTGATTTGAAAAATGAACTGGTGATGTCGTCTTTATTCAACTCCAAGACAGAATGGACTCTGGACAGAGCAACCTTCCAGTTGATAACACGCAGGTTCTACACACCAGAGATCGACCTGTTTGCCTCTCGCATCAACCACTAGATACCGAGGTATGTCTTGAGATATCCCGATCCCGGGGCGATAGCCGTGGATGCCTTCCTCCAGGACTGGAGCCAGTGGACAAGCCTGATCCACCCACCAATAGTACTGCTACCGCGGATTCTCAACAAGATCCGGAAAGACCAGGCAAGAGCCCTACTTCTTGCCCCAAGCTGGAGGGGCCAGCCTTGGTACCCAGACCTCCTGAATCTACTAGTGGACATCCCTCTGCTGTTACCTCAGCACAGATCCCTTATGTTTCTTCCATTCGACGTGACGGCGGCACACCTGCTGTTGAGGTCCCTTCATCTGACAGTATGGCCCTTGTCGGGAATCGCTACAGAGCAGCAGGCCTTTCAGAAGAGGTTATTAAGGTCCTCTTGTCCTCGTGGAGGCAGTCAACACAGAAACGCTTCTCTGGTCCCTGGAAAGCTTGGGCACGCTGGTGTGCTCAATGGAAGACCTGGCTCTTATCAGCTCCTGTAGAAGATGTGCTTGAATTCCTAGGCACACTTGTAAGAGACAAAAAATACAGAACTATTTGTGTCTATAGGTCAGCTATATCTCAGGTCCATGACCTCGTTGGTCCTAGACAGGTTGGTGAACTCCCCATTGTCTCCCAGTTTATGAAGGGTGTATTTGAGTTAAAACCACCTAGACCTAGAGCTACTGCAGTACATGGAGTGTTAGATCTGCCCTTTCCTTTTTGGAGACTCTAGAGCCACTAGAGAGTCTCATACTTAAACAGCTAACTTTTAAGACGGTGTGTTTGCTTGCACTAACGTCCGCAGCCAGAGCCCATGAGCTGGCTGCCCTGGACCTCGAGTGTCTCCTGATGAAACAGGATTCTTGGGAGTTTACCATACTTTCCCATGTCAAGACTTCCCGTCCTGGTCATTCAGGTCACAAGGTATTTCTTCCAGTGTTTTTAAAGAACCCTAGGATTTGTATCGTCCGCTGCTTGAGAGCTTACATGGACAGAACTAATAGCCTTCGGAACTGCTCTAAGCTTCTTGTGGCCTACATTCAACCACACCACAAGATTTGTAGTCGGACTGTATCCCGCTGGCTAAAAAAAACTCTACGTTTAGCAAGAACACCCAACGAACTGTTCTGCAAAATAACTGTTCTTCTGGGCCACTCGGCTGGCAAATTCTGCACTTTGGAATTTCTTGGCTGGCAAATTCTGCAGTCTGATACTAAATAATAATATAACGGAGCGATATTTGTCAGCTGGTAAATTCTGCAGTCCGATATAATTACATAATAATAATATAACAGAGCGATATTTCTCAGCTGGCAAATTCTGCACGTACCTGTTGTTTCACAGGTTTTTAAAAATACCGAATTCTGCAGGTTAGCTCAGGTTTTTATTCTTAAAATAAAAATATATTTTTGCTGCTGGCAAATTCTGCACTTAAATATTTCAGCTGGGAAATTTAGAAATTCTTCATGAACTTTAGGCTGGCTGGCGCTGCAGAACAGCTGTTCGTCTGGCAGCTGAAAAACAATTCCCTTAAATATGTTTAAATACATCTGATTTGTTATAAAAACATCAGAATGTTTGTTTTTATGAAGTTTTACCGTTGGGTGTTCCTGGTTTAGCAGGGATCGAGTGCTCTGGACATTCGACAAGGGGTGCAGCAACATATGCCGCAGCAGCTGCAGCCCTGTCAGTTGAGTTTATCCTTAAGGCAGCAGACTGGGCGTCGGCTCAGACGTTTGAACGGTTTTACCACAGGGGGACATCAGATGGACAATTCACTCGGACAGTCTTAAGTTCTTAGGTTTTAATAGATAACCTCACTCATCTGTAGAGTTCGAGTTCAGTATACACATATGGATGTAAGATTGCATGTTATGTTGCTGTTATAGGAGAAGCTTATTACATGCTATGTTGCTTGTTATTGAGAAGCCGGAGGAGGAGTGAAGGAGAAATGGTATTTCCCTGGAGGGTCAGTTTACTTACCTGACGGAGAGATGTATAGTTCTCCGAACTCCTCCGTAGACTGATATGAGCAATACTGGTCCCCTGCCAGTGGGAATTAGTATCTAGTCCTCCCCTCCTTACTACTGCCAGTAGTATGATAGCTCAGCTCTCCACTCACTCAAAGGAAGCTGCGCATGCGCCGAAGTTTCTTTATAATGTGGTACCCAGGCCGCGCGCGTCCGGAATTGCACTAGTATTGCTCATATCAGTCTACGGAGGAGTTCGGAGAACTACATCTCCCCGTCAAGTAAGTAAACTGAGCCTCCGGAGAAATACCATATCGGGTCATTGAACTGACTGTCAGCTTGAGAGCACAACCCTTGCATTGGTCATTATAATGCAAGGGCTTTATCTGTATATTGACCCGGTCAATATACAGATAAAGCCCTTGCGTTCATCATGAGCAACTCTGTTGTTCAACCGGTCTTGATCGTAGATAAATGAATAACAATGAAAACCAAGCCGATCATGCAATAACTACAGTTCAGTAGAGACGCAAAGCTCACTAAAATCTTTGAGAGCTGTTTTGAACTGAGTCTTGTGGGGGCGACAGTTTCACTCTCGTGTTGCCAGGCGTAAAAGTAAACTTGAAAGCTTATAAACATTGGAAATACAAAGAAACATAAAGGAGTATAAGGGAATATAAAAAATCACAAAACTGTTTTCAAACTTGGGGGACTCCGGTACCAGCTGGGGTGCTCAGCGGTTTTTTTAAAATGACCCTAAAGGAATTATAAAGTAATGCCTTATGTGTACGGTGTAATTCTAATTATGAACCCCTAAAAGGTACGACTCGGGTTGCGTGACTAACTCGTGCGAACAGGACCTCCTAAAAGGTACGGTTACGAGAATTTTTACCCCTAAAAAGAGCGCCGAACACCCCCGTCAGTTCAATATAGGCATCCCCCCCCCCCCCCCGGGAAACCGACTCCACTCGGCCACTGGTATCAATAAGCAATTATTGGTTGAGGTTGAGGCTGATAACACAGACTGAGGTCTTGATAATTTTCGCTATTATGCGAAAGCCGAATTCAATTCAATGATTGCTTTATTATACATTTTAAGCAAACATTTTAGCAAAAAGAAAGCTAGCGAAAACGAAACTAAGTGAAACGTAAATTGGTTTGTTTACGGTTGAATTTCAAGATGTTTTGTTTCTTATTCGAGCTACAAAGTGCTTTTATTTACAAGTTTAGAGGAAAAGCCGGAAAGACTGGAAACGTAGCTGAAAGCTAAAAATAACAAAATGGCACAAAAGCGAAAGAATTTCTCTACTTTCTCAAGTACGTTAAAGTGCCACTACGATCAAATTTTCACATATCACTGTTTTTTGCATATTCATAAAGTAGAGTTGATATATTATTACCAGTTCAAATTGTTTTTCGATACAACGACAGGAAGTCTAATTTTTTTAGCTCCGAATATTGAATCTAAACGTCTGCCATTACTGGAGGCCATTCCCTTTGAAGCGGAAGTGATGTCATACACTTAACGCTGATCGCCTGCAGAACACAACGCCTGGAGGCATATTTCTACTAAAAACGTCTTCACGTACATAAGAAGAAAGTTATATTTATCTTTGCGAGGTTGGCGCTAAATAGTGTGGGGAAAAAAGTAGCCACGAGGTTGTCGTGTTAAGTGTATGACATCACTTCCTCTGAATACTGAGCTCCAGTAATGGCGGACATGATTTTACCGGTAAACTCTCCTAACATTTTGTAGTATAACATGCCCATTTGGGAATATTTTTTACTATTTCGGATATTTCTAATACTGATTGACCTATTGACACTGAAAAAGTGGCAAATCGAAATGGTAAATTTTCGTCGTAGTAGCACTTTAAGGCCTGGGTTTGTCACGAAAGTGAGGCTAAAACGATAATTAATGTTTACTTTAAGTATCTACCTTAATTACCCTACCAATTACACCAAATTATGTAAACTCACATAACTCGTCCACTTCGACATTTTGAGGACCACAATTATGCTAATGTTGTCACGTGACCCCTCCACTGACTGGTTTTATATAAAAAAAAACAAGAGAAAAGTCGATAGCAAATGGGACAATGAGTATTCTTGTCACGCCAATATACCTGCCTTTAATAACCTGCCCTCGCAGTAGCACATCTCGTTTTATCCATATAAAGAGAATATTGAGCAAAATAGGTCACGTGACCTTGTACTAGATTAATTAATCAGCGGTTTTCTCCTTACCAATAAATCAAAATCATGGTGTGAGGATGAAAAGTCCGAAGACTACAGAAAAGCTGATATACAGCGTAAAATTCTAACACAAAGCACTACGGTTAACCAAGCAAGTTACATGACACTAACCAAAACACGCTACGACGTAGCTAGCGTCTAACACGCATGCTCACATCTTATTACCAGGACCGCTTAGCCAGACCCATTTTTTTACCGAGGCACTATTAATTAAAACCCCAAGAAATAATCGCTTAATAAAAGTTAGAATTTAATAACGTACCTTTTCATATGGAAACACCATTTTTTTACTGAGTCTCATACTGGCTACGGCCCCCGTGGATTGGCAACCTTGTACAACTGTTTCGTCCTAGTGTTAGGACTCATCAACACGCATGGCATAGCCCCCAAGACCATCAGAATCTGGTTACTCCAAGGGCGAGCAAAAGATCTGCTACGGTTAGTTAGACCTGACACGAAGAGCGCTCGGACGAGCTAGTTTGCAGCCATAGACAGCTGTTTCGTTCTTATTAGAACTAGTCAGTATGGCATAGCAAACAATACGGTCACTATATAATTAGCGCATCGCGAAGTGTGTGGAATTCACAACGCCTGGGCCCCTGGGAATGCTAAGGGCGCACTCATGCATAGCGCGAGAGTACAATATATAGGCAGCCTCGTGGGCCAGAATCTCGCAGTTCTTCCTACAACGACCGGGAGAAGTTCGCCTCATCCCCCTCCCCTGGTGGCGGTTGACAGCTACCACAGCAGTCACGGATCTCGCCCATAACTTAGCTTACGCGATGTTATAAGGGGTATTCAGTGAGGATAAAATACTACCGACCCGAACTGCGCTAACAAGCATCTAGTTGCGAGCTCACAGAAAAGCGTGGTGGCAATTTAAATGACCCACCAACAAACACTGACTCCATACATGCGTAGTACCATGACATATTAATACCGAGGTTCGAGGTATTTAACTGACTTATTTCATTGTTATTCGACTAACATTCGAGTGAATTTCAATATAAAGACCTGATTAAGTATTCAACCCAAGAGCCTTTATGTAGCTCAGTTGATATTCCAGGAGCACATCACCAGCGTGTTCCCAGATCAGGCTATTTTTAGTTGCCTCCCCAAAAACAATGAGAAGCCTTGTGAACAGTAATTTTATCCAAAAATATACTAGGCAAACAATACGTCCTAATGATTTATGAAGAGAGAGATTGTTATTGCGTACAATGCATGAGAAAACCTCGGGGGTATGGTAACACGGACACCTCTATAATACGACCACTTTGCTCCGTCCCTTCGGTGTCCGTATTAACGAGATTCGACTGTACATTGGAGGAGGGCTCTTGACGCAAACAGAGTCATCTGTGCAATATTCTTCGACTTCAAAAAGGCATTTGACTCAATAGATCATGACGTTCTACTACACAAGCTTTACACCCTCGGAGTGTCGGACAGCTCATTGTTAAGAGACTATCTTAAGTCTAGGCAGCAGTTTACGGTTATTAACAGGGTGCATTCCAGCAGTCAAGCTGTTACATATGGTATACCACACGATCGGTCCTTGGACCGATACTGTTCTCGATATTTTGCAATGATTTGCCCAATACAATTTCCAATTACGAGTTCGCTAATCTATATATGTACGCAGATGATACCACCGTGTCTGTAACAGGGGCCACCATCGACGAGGCAATTAGCACTGCAAACAGTGTACTTGAGATAATGTATGACTGGTGTATGTCAAATCGAATGACAGCTAACCCGGAAAAATGTGAATATATGCTAATACACAGAGGCTCTTTTATGGGACCCATTGCAGCCGTTAGGTTTGGATCTTCCAACTTAAGAAGAGTATCCTGCACACGCTGCCTCGGGTTATCTATAGATGACAAATTAGGCTGGTCCAAGCACTTAACTGACCTAATTAAATCGTATGTGCAGAAGCTAAACCTACTAAAGTCCCTGTATTTTCTTCCTGAGCATGCTAAGTTAGACTTCTACTTCGAGGTTATTTTTCCTGCTATCACTTATGGATTTCTATGTTGGGGATCGTGTAATACAACACTTCTAGAAACATTAAACCGAATTCATTACCGGGCTGCAAGGATAATTTTTGGACTCCATTGGCTAACACCACGTGAGGACGTAACTGCCTCTGTCAAATGGAAGCCACTGAACTATTACTATAACCTAAGACTTGCCTGTTTTGTACATAAATGTTTTCACAACCTAGCTCCTCCTGTACTATGTAGTGCCTTTCCTAAGAGAATACTTACATACTCCTTACGTAACACTCACTGTATCAGTCTACCCACACCGAAAACCAACTACCTGAAATTGTCAATAACGTACAGAGGTACGAGGCTTTGGAACAGTCTCGGTAACGACCTAAGGTCAACTACATCACTTAATAGTTTTAAAATTAATCTTAAAAGAAACACTGAACTACTGTAAATAACTGAATGGAATAAGTTAATTAGTATAAGTTAATTAGTTTTATTATTACTATTATTATTATTATTAGGGTAGAATAGCATAGTTATAAGCACGACCACATCAGCAACGCTGTAAATTTATCGTGGGTAAGTAAATAATAATATTATTATTATTATTACTAAGATCTATAATCCCCATACATAATACCGACCGCCTCTTATACAGACACTTGGCTCTGTCCCTTCGGTGTCCGTATTAACGAGATTCGACTGTACTTTTAAGCTTAATCTATAATCCCGGCAAACATAATACGGACACCTCTATAATACGAACACTTGGCTCCGTCCCTTCGGTGTCCGTATTAATAAGGTTCAACTGTAACAAAAAAATGCCTCAAAAGTTGGGAGTGCAGCTCATATCACAGGCAGCCCAAGCTCACGATTTGTGGCTCTTACAAATCCTACGGTAGATCACGTGATAACTCGCGCAAGATTGATTGCGTGATAGCGCGCGCTAGAGTCACCGTTTTCTCCGGAAATTTTCCTTGTCTTCTCACTAATAGAGTTTGTATTGATTTCTTATCGTGGTAAAATAAAGGTAATGAAATAACATTTTGCAATAAATGTACCTCGAGTGTCCTTTTCTTATGTCCTTGGGTATTCTCTGCTTTTTGGGCAAGTTTGGATCGGTTTTAGAGAGTTTTTGATTTTTGAGTTCTCTCTCTATGAAATGACATTTTCACATACATGCCATTTTGCCGTACCCTGGGTGCCAGAGGTTCTACTGCCCTCTCTAAGCCAAAGTTTAGAATCGACGAGAAGCCTTCTCGTCGATCATAAACTTTGGCTTAGAGACAGGTAGAGAGGGCAGTAGAACCTCTGGTCGACTCTGGCACCCAGGGTAATTTTGCCGCGGATCTGTCCTCTTATAATAGTTACACAGATGTCACAAAGTAACGAGAACAAAGAAGTATTTTACAACAACCGCCAAATTTCTCGCAATCTGATTGGCTTATTTTCATATGCAATATTAGTGCGCGTGCGGCTTTCGTTTGAACTAGCTAAAAGTGTTTTGTTGTTGTAAAATTGACTATTTAGGTTGTTGTTGTTGTAAAAACAAAAGACGCCTCGTGGATCCACAGCTATTTTGACCATGTTATGACGAACATCATTGTCAATATTAGGACAGACACATAAAAAACTAACTTCAATTTGTTAAATATACACCACGAAACGCAGTCGAGTGGCAGAACTGTTGTTCTGGTTACATTTCTACATAATCTGAGCATCTACAGGAGAAACCAACGGCAAAATAACAGTTTGTTTTATACTTATTTATAGTGAAAAAGGGAGACTATCGGAATTGATTTCATGCAAAACGCGACGTAATCTGTGCATCTTTCTAATATTAAACACATGGCTATCGACCAATCAGAGCATGCGTTTCGCAGTTTGTATAAATTTGTTTTGATTTTCCTCACACCGTGAGCGGCAAAACGTTGTGCTCCGCTTGCCGAAAGAACGAAGGCTCTGGTTTCAAATACAAGTTTCCGAGGGCTTAAACTTTTTGTAAATAATTTTATAACTTAATCAATTCACAGTGATTTACAAATGAAGAAAACTTCAACCTGTTAAAGTAAGCTAAGTAGTTTTCTTGTTTCCGCTTAACATTTCACGTAAATACTCATACGAACTTAAAATTAGAAACAGGGTGATTGCCTCTGTTTTCTTAAAGTGCCTATCACCCTTTTGCAATTTTGATAGCTTATGAACCTCCAAAAAGTTTTGAGTACTTATGTCAAGAAAGTTTTGGTTTAAAGTGATAACTTTATGTTCTACGCTTGTTTGAAATCGTGTAAATGTGACCTTTCCTGACCCATGACTGCGTAAGTAAAAGCCTGGGTCGAAACCTGGCCATGGGTAGACGTCATCTCTTATCACAACAACATCGATGCATAGAAAATATACAGTTTTTGAGTTGTTAGTAAAGAAAAAAGTTATTTTAGTCAACATTTTTAAAAGTATTTCTTCAAATGATTGCAAAGCCGAATTATTTATATGACGTCAAGATGACGTCTATCCAATTTTCACATTTACACGATTTCAAACAAGCGTAGAACATAAAGTATTCACTTTAAACCAAAACTTTCTTCACAGAAGTACTCAAAACGTTTCGGAGGTTCATAAGCTATCAAAATTGCAAAAGGGTGATAGGCACTTTAAGGCCTGTTGCACGATGTTGCATGAAGTTTGAAACTGGTCAAACTTCATGCAGCATCGGGCAACAGGGTGTTCAAACGGATGCAACATGTTCACGATGTATATCCGTTTGAACGGGCCTTTTGACGCGTGCGCGACCGGCTCATCAAATGCGCAGCGCGGTGACATTCTCCCCATGTAAATTTGTAGCTTCATGATCACGGTATGCATAACAGAAACACTGACATTATTAAATTTCTATGTTTATTGCATATTCAGTAACTACAGAAATAGGAAGTTAAAATGACAAGCATCAATAAAACTATACAGCTTGCCGATATAAATCCTATTACACTCGCAACATTTGAATAAACAGCTGTTCGCTATATATTGTACATTCTAATATAAAAATAGTTATGTTTCCACACAGGTTCTTTTTTTCGTGTGGTAACAGACCCAATTTGTTACCCGTGTTCAACCCACAACAGATTTTAAAATTACTTTCAATCGCAGGGCACGTTTCACTACAGATTTGAAATATTAGGGCTACCGGAATGGTCAGTCAAAATTTGCTCGAATGCTCGCAAAAAAGATTGTGCGCGCTCGAATTGCTTTCCCCCCAAGGTGCTCGTTTTTTTGTATGTTCACAGCTGTGATAAAATAAAATTGCTCGTGCTCGCCCTAAAAACAAGACGCTCGCCAACGCTCGAATTTACCACTGATTCGGTAGCCCTAATGTTAAGGATGCATTTGTTTGGGATATTCCAGAATATAAAGTCTGGTTATCCTACCTCCAGCAGCAGAATAAGAACAGCTCCCAATTATTCTGGCTATCGTTAGTCCAGAATATTCCAAACGAACGTGCTCTGGTTTCAAGGAAGAGATCACCATGAGGTGCTCCTCAGTAATTGTAAATACTTAAACTCCAAATTGGGTCTATTTTAAGACTCCTGCTCACTGCAGGAAGTACTGGGCCATTGTATTTAATTACCATACTCCCCCACCTTGGTTGAAGACTTAAAATGTTGGGAGCGATTGCAGAATACCCCACCACGGAGCTCCAGTGCTACGCGTCCGAAGGCTCCTTAAAAAACAATGTTTGCTCTCATATCATTGTTATGCATGCCTAAGTCTGTTTCTGTATTTGTCTCCAGTAAATTGTACACTAGGTGTCATTTATGCACCGATTTTCCTGTCGATAAAACTCATTTGAATTTCCTTGGATATTATGACGTCACAATGTTGCCCTTTTTGTCAGAAAATAATAGCTCTTTTGTTGTGAAACAGGGCAACACTGTGATGTCATGACATCCAAGATGGCGGTGCACAGGAAATGGTTTTATCGACAGGGATGTCGGTGCATAAATGACATCTAGTGTACAATTTACTGGAGACAAACACAGCAGCAGACTTTAGGCATCGATAACAAACACTTGAGAACAAACATCGTTTTTCAGCCAAGGTTCCTTTAAGCTCCCAGGAGTAAATAATCACCCCCAATAAATCATCATAGTTTATAGATGGTTTGCACTCAATCCCCAGAGATTCAAATGACAAAGGGCATGGCGGCCATGTTGGTGTACAGAACAAAAGAAGCTAACGAAGAATCTATTGTTAACTGTACACCAACATGGCGGCTATGACGTAACGTGCAAAGGGTCCATTCTCACGGGGTACTGTGTCTAAGTTTGATAGAATTCTCTCTGTGCTTTTCTTTAATAGAACAAAGCTTGTGATATTCGTGGTTACGCGTCTACGCGTAAAAATGTATGAAATCCCTAAGCATCCCTTTGGATTTTCAGCTTTAGTAGAAGTTACTTTTAAAGTTTTTAAGTCCCGCGAGATTCCCAAGATCCTCAACCTGAGTGTAAAGATTGAGTGCAATGGCCCACTTTGATCAAGTAGATTGAACTCATCAATGGCCTTCAACCATTAACTATATATGCTTTAAAGGGGGCACTGTCAATCATATTGAAACTAAGTTTCTTTAAAACAAAACTACAAAAATAACACCCTGAGATAGAAGAGAAATACCATGTGAATGCCCTGATGTGTTTTTCATACTTTTTCGGATGGAAAAGTTTGAAGTGGTTGCAAAAGCTTATCTTAGAAACTTGATTTTGGTTACAGTGAACCGATTTAAGTTGCTCTAAATTTCTCTTAAAAGCAGTATTCTTTATCCACTTGTATCTTTGCCGTATTCTTCACATTTCCCCCCCAGTACATTTGGTAAGCATACTCTGCAAGTCTGAGTAGTTATTTTCGTCTTTTGTTATGAGAATGTTTATCATTTTGGGGTTGACAGTGTCCCTTTAATAATTAGATAATTAGATACTTTCTTGCATCAGCAAATATCTCTTCTTGTTCCAGAGATATTTAGGTATTTGCGATATTGAAATGAGATGGTCTACGAAGTCATTTTGTTTGCAAAGCCCAGGGACAAATCACAAAATTAAGAATAACTCTGCAAATAGTGGGTAAAACAATAATTATTGAAACTTTGCACATGTGGTACTAAAATCAATCACATCACAGTGCTAATTATGACATTGCCATGGAAACACTCTTGGTGTCATCCTCCTTTCACCTTGAACATAAAATTTCTTTGTTCTATTATAGAAAATAATTTCCTTAAAACAACTCACAGACAATGCCTACATTGTTCCAAATCTTCTGATCTGCCCACAGCAGTAATTTGTGTTTAACAAAGTTTCAATTGTTTTTACCCACTATTTGCAGAGATATTCTTCATTTTGTGATTTCCCTCTAGGCTTTGCAAACAAAATGACATAATGGACCATCGCATTTGCACATTCCAAATACCTAAATATCTCTGGAACAAGAAGAGATATCGAAAAATGGAAAACACTATACTTTCTCATTTCGAAAGGATTTTCATAAAAGGTCAACTTAATTTTCGGGTCATATACACTTTAAGTATTACACAATTAAGGAAAAACTGTAATGTACATGATATGCTTCAAAACTGCCGAGTTTGGCATCCTTGATTTTTCACTGGTTTTGACTGGACCAACCATATCTAAACAAAACAAACCCTGTAAAACTAGTTTGTATGTTTACTCCGATGGAAATTTATATCTTAAGGATGCAGAATGAAAAAAACAATATTATTGCATTTTAAAGTGCTTTATATGAGCCATAAATTGTTGATTTGGGTGCTGCAGTAAAGTGTCTTAAATCTTGTACAATCATTTTGGGCTAATAATTACTTATGGTCATAATATTGCTTTAAAATGCATTACAAATCCTAGAAATGACGTCATTTACATTATGCAAATGAGTTGAACATTATTGTCATAACATTGAATGTGTTAATTTTCAGTTGTTTTTCAGGCATCAGACATTTGATCGTTGCAGTCTCATTGAAATATCTTTTAACAAGTGTTGGAGCTGACATAAGTGGTGGCAAGGGACTTGGGTGCAGGAAAATGGTAGACTATTTCTTACTTTATCCTTCCCAGTCCCCCTCCACATCATTCCTACCACAGGAAGTCCAATTTTAGCAACAGCTGACCCTTGGATAGCCTGCTATGCAGATGTATTTTTTCACTCTCATAAATTCGAAGAAAAAAGTAATGTCTGCTTACCCAAGCACTTAATTAGTTTCCAATATGTAAGCATGACTTCAGCATGTTTGTTTTATTTTTCTGCCCAATCAAAGCCATTGTTAGAATTTTAGTGAATTGGCATGCCAGTGAACACTCTCTTATGATTGGTCAATGGGAAATGCATTGTCTGAATTCCTTTTAAATGTAACATCACTTTCCAGGATATGGAAGGTAAAATCTGATTGGTCCATAACACAATGAAGTGTGCGTATTGGAAACTAATTGAGTGCTCAGGTAAGCAGACATTACTTTTTTCTTCTAATTTATGAGAGTGAAATAATACGTCTGCATAGCAGGCTAACCCTTGGAGGGTTCACACTGTAATATAGAGCAGATTTTGTATGAGCAGGAAAGTAACAGCAATGACTTGTATGAGTTGCTGTGACTCTGTTACTTAACTGCATGTCTGTATCGTCCTGTCAATACATCATGTGTAGCAAAGTTACATTGTGGCTACAGTACATACTGTTGTGCCAAATTCCTTTCCCACTTAAACAAAATCTACTCTGAGTATATTGGATACAAAATTTTCAGATTGCAATGTTTACTCATCGTCGCATTCTCCCCATTCTGAGGTGTCGCTTTCATCTTCACTTGAAGAATACTCTACAGCTATACGCCGTGCCAAGATTGACGCTACATCCATAAAATTTGAATCATCCTTGACATTCTTCTTTTTCTCTTGTACTTGTTGTACCTTCCTCAATTCCATGCCATGCCGAATGGCAGACAAGAGGTCGCACCTCGTATCCACCTCTGGTGATGGCATGGGTGCCTCACTTTCAACACTCGTACTCGACTCTGAGGCAGTGAGCGACATTGATGATGGTGATACTGTCTGTTGAGAGCCACTTGATCCCACGGAGGCTGACGATCCTGATGATTTTAGCTTTGCACTTCCTGGAACTGGTGGGGGTGGGGGAGGGGGTGGTGCTGATACCCCAGCAGGTAATGGTGGGGGTGGCAAAGTTGCCTCAGGCCCCTGAGCGTGAGTCAGTGATGTACTTGCTGGTCCACCAGGCAATGGAGGTGGAGGAGGTGGTGCAGAAGTTGGCCTAATGGAGGAGTTAGAGGACTGAGTAAATCTTCTTGAATTGTGTTTTGAGACAGGAGAACCAGTTTTCCCTTTCGGTGCTTCCCTAGCAATCAAGTGGTTTGGTAACAGGCCAGTGGGGATTTCACCATTTTGTTTTGCTATATCTGCCTCTTGGCTCCCATGAGAGATCTTTCTGTCATGACTTGATGGAGGACCCGTTGTTGTGATTGTATGAGATGTCTTGAATTCTTCCCCTTCTGCGCAATAGACTTTCTTCCTAATAGCTTTGACAGGGGCTTTTGACCTTGTTCCTGCCCTTACTCGGTGCTGTTTCTGTATTGACAAGGATATGCAAATAGTCAGAAACTCTATTTTATCGAAAGTACCACAATATAGCACTAAAGCTTATCTTCTAAACCCACTCACAAATGTCTACTAGTAGGATCAAATGACACATACTCATATCCTACACATTCACTGTATCACTTTATATAATTTACTTTTAATAGAGCATAAGGTAAGAATTAAGCTTAAACTCTGAACATTGTAAATATGGCACATATACCTTAAATGAAGGTCAACTCACAGAAATCTACTAGTGAAGACTTTTTACACTCGCAAATTAAAATATCTGCTAGCATTTTGCAAGCATTATTTTCAAACCCTGCAATATCTAATTTTGATGTTCTTTTACCAGTGATGATAGTAACAACAAGAGCCCATCTGGGCTTTCACTCGGGCCACATGAGATTGAAGATGAAATACACTTTCATTTGAAATCCTTTTAGTAACAACCGAAGGGAAGAATTATTAGCTGAATTTAGCAGTCTTTAGGAGCTGTGGCCGGTAGCACGGTGACATGCATTCTCTGCTCCCCTAGTATATATATTTCTCGTGTATGCAAATTAAAGAAGTTGACCTCTACTTATTATGTACCGCACGCTTACAATTTAGTCTGCTGTTCTCCAGGTTCAGAGTACTAATAGATGAGTGTCTCAAATATATGTTTATATTTGTCCCATGTTATAAGTTGTATCCTGTCCACCTATGATGGAGCTATCATATATTTCTAGCTCTACTGTTCATTCTACCCTGCGGCTCTTTATCGCAGCTCGCGTCCATATCAGGTATTTATTAACTGAAATGCCTGTTGGTTACATACCCTCCTTCCCAAAATTGATCTGCTCATTATATTACAGAACTATAAAGGGAACTGTTGGAAGCCTTTAATTTCTCGAACCGAAACCTCGGCCGTGAGAGGATTCTTGTTTAAGTTGACCTTGAGAGTCAGTTGAATATTGCTTCGCTCATCATAAATTATTCTGTGCGAGTGTCAGAAATACCCAGGAGAAATAAACAGTAGCCAAACACACGCTCAAAATTATTTTAGTGCATGTTGGCCTACAGATCACGGTGTTTGCGCTGGTATGTATTATGACCGAGAGGCATAAAACCTACGAAACGTACCTCTAACAAGAATACCGTCCGCGGATGGCAAAATCTATCAGCGCCACGAGGTCAACAAATCGACAAAGAAAATATGCAGATACACCTCACCGTACCTTAATTCATGACCTGACAAGACACTGTTCAGTTTCACTTTCACTCTCAGCTTTGCTCTTGAGTTTGAGTTCGGCTTTGTTAAAGACTTCTTATTCAGTTGTATGGTATTGTGCAGTAATAATATTTGAGTATACCAATCCACAGAGATTCAAATAACAAAGCTGTGGCGAAAGAGAAGCTTAAACGAGAAATATTTTGTCCTCCTAGAAAAACACAACATCTTGCCCTTTCTATCGAAGAAGCCTTGGTTTCAGCAGAAAGGAAAACGCTAAATTCCAATTCGATATGTGTGGATCTTTGAGTCCTTCACTCTTCAGGTCCGGCGTCGTGTCGTATATAAGATCACAGGCCATCTGGGTAAAAAACGCGGTCCTTCGGCTCCGACAAGAGCGCCAGTTGCAATATCCTGAGCCTGTTGGAAGGCTTTCGCACGAGTGAAGTTAAATAAAACATTTAAACTGCTTACATTTGAGAGATGGGACTCCAAATTAGAGAGAAAGTTCCTCGCGGGTCCTCCGCCATCTTGCTCTACTGTATTAAATTATGTAAATAAATTAACCTAGCGATTGTTGCGTGACCAGCACAGTGAAATCTGATTGGTGTGAATTTGACCTTTAACGCATGCGCAGAAGACTTGTTGCACAGAATAAAAAAATAAAAAACGACTTGCATTTTAAGACTCGGCGCTGCCACAGGCAGCCCGAGTAATAAATTATTTAATTATCCTTTTAAATCAGGTCAGTGCTCAAACTTAACGGTCGTCCACTCATCTAAAACGAGTAAAATCGAGTAAATTTTTCCACTCATCCACTGGACGAGTAGATATTATTTCTCTAAATATGATTTTGATTTAGAACCAGAACATGACACAAATGATTAAAATAATGATGATAATTTACCTGCGATCGCAGACACGAACGAAAGCAAACAAAAAAATGCCAGGCTCACTCTAGATTTTGACAACTAGAGATCTGGGCTCGACTTATCACGAATTGAATCATGGAAAACAATATGGTGCCGTGTTCGTAATTTTCTGCATATGGCAGTAAAATTGGGTGAGTCGTGACGTGTGTGTAATTCGTAAACAGAGTCACAGATTATCAGCTTCTTTTATTGTCTAAAGGAAAGGAACAAATAATAATAAGTTGGGACCAGTGACTTTCCATTTTGGACCTGAGTGCATCTTTAGCTCACTGATCCCATGGACCACCAGAGCAAAAAGTTAAGTTCGAGCACTGCAGGTGAATTCTAAATTGGCTAAATAGGCCAAATGTAAACTACGCGACAAGAAGAGATCTGCCACTTGCAACTGGCATTAAAATCAAATCCTTCAGTGATATCTATGTACCAGTATATGTGCTGACCACTATAAAATATGTGAAATTCAAGACATTTGATTATCAACCCTTCACTACATGTTTAAACATTACAATATAATACTTTTATTTGCATTCCACAATTTTCTTATATGTTACTTTACATGTTTGTATATTTAGAAAGAAATTTAGTGTCTATTTAAAGTTATAAATAAACTAAATATATTGGTAACATAAGGAAATGCCTAGCTTCTAAATAAACCAAAACGTTTTTGAGTCAGCCATCAATTATTTTTGAAAGAAGAAAATTGTAAAAAGTACACATAAAATCTAGAATATTAATCACAAAATAATAATGGAATAAAAAATGCTATAACCGACCTACATAAATATATGAATTGCACAAGCTAAATGGCAAATTGTGTAGAAAGCGTAAATAGCAATTTTAAGCATAAATAGCAAAATTTAAAGCATAAAGCATAAGCTTATAGAATTAAGCAACCACTATGGCAACATCTAGGACGATGGCATAAAATAATAGTCTTAATAACAAAATTCAATAACTGCACATGAAAATGCACACAGTTGCCTACATTTCAACAGTTATCTGCAAAAACACAATGAGAAAGTTTTAAAGAGAACACGAATATAAGCAACATACCCAGGGCTAAAAATAACGGCCAGTCATCGGACAATGTCCAGCCGGAATTGGAACTTGTCTGGTCAAACCTTTGTCTTGCCAGTCATTTTGACCGGTCAATGTTACTACAGTTTCAACCAAATACTAATCTTGACCGGCGACTGACCGGCCATTATTTTTAGCCCTGATACCTGTACTAAGTCAAACCATTTTTCTTTTGCCGTGAACAGAACTCTATACTCGTATTTTTCAAAAATCTGATTGTGAGAAACAATTAAAGGCAAAGAAATCTATCAGAGTATAAACACCAAATTTCGGCAGAAACACTTTTCTATATCCTGTTGTCACTGCCGTCGCCGTCCTGGTTGCTTAAGTTCCCTTTTATTATCTTCACTGAAAGGTCAATGATCCAAAATATCTGGAAATTACATGTATAGAGCAGTTTTAGAGTGTTGAAAAGTAATCCGGTGATTGCTTTCGAATTTCATTAAGTTATCCGAGATTGGTTCAAGTAAACCAATGCAATCACAAATTACAGTGGATTCAGGTCGACTGCTTAACAGTGTCTGATTTTGTGTTCTTTGCAACAGTTGATTGCTCATGTTTCTGTACACAATTTGACTTGTTGCTAACGAAAATGTAGACGTTCCCATTTTATGGCACTTTGTGTTTTGTTCATTCAATCTGTCTTTAATCAAGATTCAAGTAGAATACCTATAGATACTAATTTCATTGTTTGTAAAGGGGAGAAAGTTATAAAATATCAAGTGTTTGACTTCAAATCATGTTTTGCTTACTCGCACGACTGCCACAATGTACAAAGCCAAGCCGCCAACAGATGGCAAATTGGTTAGCAACATGTCAATTTCTACTTAGCAATGTGACCAATCAACCATTACAACAAACACAAAATCAGACACCATCAAATGGTAAACCTGCATCCACTGTACTTCAGTTTGCGATTGGTTCAGTGTTTTTATTTGCTCCCTTGACTGGCTCTGGTTTTGGCTTTACAATACACAATCGAAAACAGCTCTTTTCATTGATTATTAATTTAAAAGCACAAAAGGTAGTGAACTACATGTATCAATAATTGCTCTGACAGCTCACTGTTACAGAAAACTAAACAACTTACTTTCTTTTTCTTCTTCTTCTCTGTCTCCTTTTTCATTTCTTCACACCAAAGCTCAAAGAAATATGTTGGGTCTGTGTAGAACTTTAGTGCATCGTAGTTGTCATCTCGGTAAGAATTCATTTCCTGTAACCGTGGAGGCTTGTTGCAGGTATTGTACCTTTCCTTCATTGCCGAGGGTAATGTATTACTGGAAAGGACTTGCTGGTCAACAACTATGGTACTTTTGAATGCCTTACGCATATTGATATCTTGTAGGGAAACTGTTAAAATAAACAAGAATATTAATTTTGATACAGGTACATAGGTTGTTTTTCTACTATCTTTTTCCCCAAGAACAACACTTATCTACTATATAGTAGGCCTGTTTCACATTACAACTTACTGCTGTGTGCGACGACTACAGATACATTTGTACATTTACCCAACGTTAGTCTGATGTAAAATATTCACAAATACTAGTGAGAAGGTGCAAAACTATTAGTTGAAACTACAACAATATCCAAAGTTGTAAATAACCCATCTTGCCACTGGTATTTATGTACCATATTCACTCATGGATAAGTTGCACCTTTTTACCTAAAATCTTCGTTTGAAATCGGGGTGAAGCTTATCTGCGAGAACATCCGCACAAGGTTCCATAAATTTACATAAATTAAACTTTTCAAAGAATATTTTTTTATTAGCTCAAGCGAGTTAAGGTATACACTAAACACCACACAAAACCAAAAGAAACTATAAGCACTGGTCATTGCTTTTGCAAGATTGGTGGCTCTCAATAGAGGCATTTTGATGTAAGTTATATTCTTGCCATTAAACCTTCTTCATCAAAAGATCTTTAACATGGTTTATAGTTGCTTTTCTGGAGCAACTAACTGTCACCAAACATGTGAGCTCCATTCCACCACAAAGCTTGTTGCAGTGTTGTTGTCGGCCTGTTACTTCGATGGTTATAGTTTGACCTCCATGAGCAAGAAAATACGATGCTATCCTTGAGTATTCGCACAGTAAATGGCCCACTATGTCATCACTGTTCAAAACTTTTACAGCAAATTAGTCAAACCAATCTTCCACCTCTCTTTGAGTAACTAGTTTGTTTCCAATAGATGGCTTCCAGATATCCTTTTAGACATGATACATGTATGAATGGCAGCTAATGAAAATGCAAACTACTCCATGTTGTTTTTACTTCGTTCAGCAAATAAAAAACTTCTAGTGTCCAGTTTTCTCTATTCCAACAGATGCCTGGTTACTAAGCTACGGACGAATGTGAGCACATTGTTGGTTTGGTTGACATGTAAAATTTGATCTAAAAAGTGACCTGAATGAAAAGATCTTGGTAAACAAATACTATGGAAAGATAGCTCATGTATCTAAGTATGTAGACGAAGTTTAGACTATTTCAGAGCTGAAACTACAGATACAACTTTGGAGTTTTCTCCAGTTTGAAAGTCCGATGAAGGTCTGGGGTGCAGGTTATCTGCAAGTGCGGCTTATCCGTGAGTGAATACAGTTTATTTAAATGTGACTTTTCAAACTCATTATTTATTTCATGAGCTTTTTAGTTCATCAGAGGACTGCATTTGGTCAGGTGGATGAGTTTGGTAACCCAATGAAACACCAGTTGAAAATCACAAGTTGTTTCAACTGATTTTCATCCCTAGTGGTGAAACTAAATCACTGCTAGTAAAAAAGAATAATAAGCCATCTATTGAATAATTATATACAACAGTCCGAACGGTAAACAAAAACTGTCTTGCTAATGATGTTTGAAAAGAAGCATTATATATGTAAATTTTCGGTTTAGCCTTTTGCATGAGAAGTAATTTCAAACACTCATTGTTTGTGTTTCATCAGGGGATCCAAATATTTCGAAAACAATAAAACCCTCGAGGCTACACCTCTCGGGTTTCAATTGTTTTCTCAATATTTGGATCCCCTGATGAAATACTACAATTTGTGTTTGAAATAGTACATCAAGATCAAGCTAATGTTGAGTAAATGTGTCTGTAGTCATCGCATCAAGCAGTAATTTATTGATGCTAAATTGGACTATTGCCATATGTTTCAGTTTCCTTAACCAGATTATGGACTTGAGAGAGTCAAATATAATAATTATAATGAAAGTACATAGACTTTCATGCTGGGACAAGTACAATAGAGGGTTTGCACGATCACATGACAGAAGCCATGTTGGATGGCAGGAACAATGAAATGTTTTTAATGATGTGAAGAATTAAATCTCAAAGGAATGAAATTACATTGTTCCTACCATCCAACATAGCTTCTGTCACATGATGATGCAAAGTACCATGTCAAAATGTTGATGCATGTTCAATACAAAATTAGCAAAGTTCCCACATTTTCATCCCTCCTCAGGGAAGCCAATGACAAGTGCATAAAAGCTGGTAGAGAGCCTGAATAGGTAAACCTCTATTCACAATATACCCTGGCACCGAATAGTAATTACATGATACATTGGCCTTTAAATCCAAGGTCAAATGCTGTTTTGTGTTATGGAATTATAATAATAATACTATGATAATGACAATGTGCTATTGAAGCTATTAACCAGACTAGGCTTGTTACTGTTTTCATTGAAGTGCGATCTTGAAAGTTTCAAGTCTTGTTCAAAAAATTGTAAAAGCTTTTACTGCAGAGACTTCATTAAATTTTGACTGACTGTTGGCTAAATATATACAATATTCAAAAAGAGACTTGACACTTTCAGGGTCGCACTTCAATGAAAACAGTAATAAAAAAAACTGTTATTGACAAGGTACTAAACTGAAACTACAGACATAAATGGAAACTGCTAAAAAGTGAAACTTCTCACTGGCAGGACTGGTAGTAAGTGAAACCCATGGCTTATGAAACTGTTTTCAGCTTTTAAACTTATGTGTAAGCTCACTAGTCAAATTTGTTCGAAACTGATTTTAAACTATTGCTTTCATAAATTGTTGATATGGACCAAAATAATAACTATCGTTTAGCATTATTATTTTTATGTTTATAAACAATGTTACCAGTATATAAAGTTTATTAAATACTGAACCTTATTACCAATACACAAATTACGTTATACAGGCCCCTCAATTATCAAGTTACTGCATTGATGAGAAAGAAAATTCTAAAGAATTTTTAAAAGGCTCTGAAGACCGTTATGTACTGTACATGTATTTTGCTAGGTCCAAAAATGGAATAGAACTCACCTATTACTATTATAATAGCTTATTACTACATCAACTACTCAACGTTTATATTAATTTTATGATGCTCCAACAAGTATACAAATTAAAGTATTGAGTATTCACACGTAGAAGTATTTGTTTTAACGACACTACATAGCCCAATCAACACCATTTCAGTTTATCTGATCGGAAGTGAAGGAGTCATTTGTGGCTCCTGCAATCCACAAAACGCATTCCTTAGGAGAATTTAACCAATAAAACAATGCTAACAACGCTCTCTTATTAGTAACCTGGGTCTCGGTAGATGTACATAAAACCTACCTACCGAGATCAGTATTTGATCGAATCACTTTATCTCGAGTATTCTCGAACGGCAGTTTTACGACGAAGAAATAGAGTAGTACGACTAGTAGAACTACGGCTACAACCACGTATACGGCGTTGTTTACGACTTTTACGAGTGTGTTTTGAATGATTCGATACAAAAATTGGTCCAAAGACTTTTCCTTCGCGGCTACATACACTTAAGAAGCTTAGTTCACTTAAACTTGACAACAATATAGCTATAAACATATCATTAGAAGGAGCCAAGAAACTTAGTTTACTTTAGTGTAGGTTCGAGTCTTTGATAGCCAAAACTTACTTTGCTCTCCGGCCGAGTCCAGTTGAGTGACCTTTATCGACAAACTCTGAATTCTTTCATGAAGGGAATTCGTCCTTTTGAAGATATTATTTGCTTCAACGAATAGTTCTCCAAAAACATCTTCTGCGTGTTTGGACAAGCTGCTTAGCTGTCGCATTATTCCACATAAAGTGTTCACGGATACTGCTTCAAGTTCGTTCGCCAAAGAATCTCCCAGCTTTCCACGACTAAGTGCTGTGGGCTCTATGAGCCGCTTGATTAGTGGCATGGTTGAACACTAGATCAACCAGCGCTAAGTGAACAAACGTTCTCCAATCTGATATCTTCCTCGATATGGCCAAGACAACTTTAAAGATTACCAAAGTCAGTAAATATTTCTCAGACGGAAACTGTTTGCACCCTCCCTCGAACACCCAATATGGCCGACAACTTCCTATCAAGCATTGCGGGCTGGGAACGGGTCACCGTCGTAGGTCTTAGAGAGCATCCCGAAAATTTCCCGAATAGACGACTAAAATTTTCGGGACCCTCGAACTCGTTCGATGATTTACGGGGAAAAAAGAAATGAAAAGTTATAATGTACTTTCTATTTATTTAATCGTCAGCCTGCGTGTACATGAATATATTTTATTCAGGATCACACAACGTTGTAAGCGAGGCACAGTTACGGATTTCTTGTGGTAGAGATGCTTGCCGATTGCTGATAAAACATTTTCAACTGCAGCGCCAATACTACGTCCACACCAGCTTCTGTCTCTGAAACCTGAGTCGTTCCTCCCGAGAGACACGTCTGAATCCAATAGCCGATAATGCCGTCCAGTGACGTCACGGCGGTAGTAAGAGTTCGTGTGAGAAATTATTTGAGATTATGCCGTGAGCACCCGTTGTTGACGGGTAGGGTATTTTTTAATGTAGGGTTAGGATTTTGGATTAGTTCATAGGGAGAACCATGTGTTGTTTTGTGATCTAGGCCTAAAAACCCAAAATTAGTGACTAGCTCTAAACACCTAAATTAGCGAGCATCCATTGTTGACGCAACTCGCAACTTACAACTCACATATTTACCACACTCCTATATATTTGACGTAATACTGGCCCTGCAGTTTAAAATGTTTATAGGCCATTTTGACGATGTTGCGCGCGCAACTAGAACAATGGCTATCTCAGTCAGTTTTAATAACAAAAGGCTGGTGAAACAATTTTTTTGTTAGAAGTTTTCAGTAAAATAGGCACCATTCATTTTTTTGGGGTAAAATAAGTACTATGTAGAGGGGATTCTCTGAAAGAAAAGAGATGATGCTGGGCAAACATGTGATCTATTCAATTCTATTACAGTGACTATTAAAGCAAGAATTTCCCATTTAACATTAATGAGATTCATTGGTGAGAGTCAGGTGTCATAATTTTAAAATTATGTATTCAAGGGGAGGGTAACATTTTTAGAACATTAAATAAAATTATTTGCACGACCTTCATAGAGTACTGACTAGATCAGTTTACGATTTAGCTTGCTAGTAGCGTAGCAATAAAAGACATTTTTTTTTGTGAATTTCCCTTAGAGGACGTTTTACACCAGGTGTCAACCAAATAAAATTGAAAAAAGAGCTAGCAGTTCTTCGAAAACTTTTTCAGGCAATTATTTTCCCCTTCCGGCTTCTTGGTTGGGCTGCCTGTGGTGGGCGCCACAGGTAACCCAAAATATAATCAAACTTCCAGATCTTTAAGGAATAATTTGATGTAAAGAGAATTGGAACTAGTATGTGCCCAATAATAGGAGAGGATAGCTTGTCTTTATACTGTTGATGAAACTTTTACAAGCCTCCTCTCTACGGTTCTCAAGAGTTGACAGACTTGCCCTGCATAGAACTTTAGAATGGTCTACTGTACCCTGGTTGCAGAGGTTTTCTAGCCGAGAGAACAGCCGCGGAGAAGCCGCGAACAGTTCGCTTCTCCCCGATCACCGCTTCGCAGCTCGCCGATCCGCGGTTCTTTCTCCACGGCTCTTTCTCCGCGGCTGTTCTCTCTAGAAAACATCTGGAACCAGGGTAGGTCTACTGCGAATCGATTGTCCGAATTACACCGTTAAAAGTTTATCCGTTTTACGCAGCTGAAGTTATAATCACACTCCATTTCGTCTGGCCGGAATGCCTTTCGCTGTTTGTCCGGGACAACATTTTCCGAAATAGCTGCACAGTCAACTCTCTCCTGCGACCACTTCCCGTAAGCGACCACCTCCCATAAGCGACCACTTTACCAAAGAACCGTTTTTTTCTCAGTCAAATTCTGTTGTAAGAACTCTCTCGTAAGCGACCAACACGAAAATTCTTAAGCGACCGCGACCACTTTTTAGTCTCCACACTTGACATTTTCTATTGTTTTTTGTTTCCGATAAGCGACCACCAAAGTAGATTGTACTGTATTTTTAGAAAATCGTTACTCAGATACCACAAAGTTCAATTTTTAATGGCGCTGACAGATAAGAAACTAAATAAGATTGGAAAAACTTGGGCTAGAACAACCGTGCTTAGCTATGTTGTTATGGTGACAGCGCGCTAGAGCTGTGCTAGAAGTCTGATCCGTTTAGCAATCACTTGGGCTACCTGTGTTGCTTTTTCCCGTAAGCGACCACCTCCCGTAAGCGACCACTTTGTCCGTGCACCAAGGGTGGTCGCTTAAGAGAGAGTTGACTGTTTGTAAGTTGTATAGTTGATAACCTGGGGTGTCCCCTCCCCCCGCACATAAATAATTTATGTGCGGCAGGGCATATATAGAATCCAGTGTTGCTGCTCTTTCCAGTGGACGTGCGTATACCATTTATAAACGTTATTTCCCATTTTTATGTTTTATTTCCAACAGGTAGCTTCCCCATTGTTGAAGAACTCTTTTTTTTTACATAATTATTTCAAGTCCACAACTGACCCACTAATGGAAAGAAATGGAAAGACCACAATCCATTCTGAACTGCAGCCAGGGAATATGTCCTACATGGATGTCACACATAACGGTCCTAGCTTAAAGCATGCCCAGAAAATAATAGATCGAAAAAGAACATTGAAGATATTGAAATAATAGTGAGTGGATAAGCTAGTGGACACTTCTAGTTAAAATATAAAATATAGAAATTAGTAGAAAGCAATCTGATTTTATGGTAAAGTTACCCACTATAGACCTTTCCCACGCGGTGGCCATCTTGGAATAAACCTATTGTTATTGCTCAACCAGCCTCGGTTAAACACGTTTGAGACCGAGGCTGGGTAAGCATTAACAATAGGTCTATTCCAAGATGGCCGCCGCGTGGGAAAGGTCTATTTGGTTTCTCCCGAATCTGCAACTATCAAAGTCGATAGAAACCAAGAGCGAGAAGTCTAGTTGTTTTAGCATAACCAAGCCTTAGCGATCTTGAAAACTGTGAAAAAACTCCCCCAAAAGCACTTTTCTAAGTGACTTTGCCTGCAATTGACAGACTGCATGCTCCTGGCTAGCAAATCGGATGGCGAGTTTCCCAGTAGACGGCGGCTGGATTATTCTAAGACCTTCTAGGCGTCTGCTAGTTTCTCACTATCGAGCGATAGACAGCGCTGTTGATAGTTGCCAAATATTAAAGTGGATTACAAAAGCTTCTTCTAGAAACTTGATTTTGGTTCAATCAACCTATTTGAAGTTGCTCTAAATTTCTCTTTAAAAAAATATTTTTCATCCACTCGAATCTTTACCAACCTTCATCAAAAAAATCTCAGAAGATCTCCAGTATATCTGTAAAGCATACTCTGCTAATCTGAGTAGTTGTTTTGGTATTTTGTCATGAGAAAGTTTATCATTTGAGGGTTGACAGTGCCCCTATAAACTGGACAAGCGTCCCTCCAATCCATACAAGTCTCTTATTTTTGCGATTTTTGAAAGCTCACCACAGGGTAAATATCGAACGAAACGTCACCAAACTCATCAAACTTACTAATTTCGGTGTGCTCCTTCTTGTGATGGAGTTCATTTTTTGATTAAATTATAATAAAATTGACATTAAAAACTCGGACCAGTCCTTTTTTCGTTTAAAAGTAATATATCGTTTGAAGCTGCTTTTTATGGAAACCTTGAAAAAAATCATTGTGCTCATTACTTTGTACTATTAAAGACTCATAAATTTGCTATCATAAAAATATAAATCAGTAACAATAGAGTGGTCTTCGGTTGAGTGTCGAAAGTAATTTAACGATTGCTTTGGTTTTGCACTTGCTTAGCTTTTCTACTGGCTGTGAAAACTATTTTGTAAGTATTCTATTAATCTGCAAAGACAATCAAAGTCGAAGTCCTGTTACTTCAGTCCATCAAGCTTTCTTTCTGTATCTTTCTTTCTTTCTATACAGTTTAACATAAATGACATATAGATACAGGATTAGTTCTAAACTAAACCAAACATTGCTTTATTTAGTTATCATGATTGCATTTACTTTTCCTCCTGATTGGTTGCTTCTTCAAGTAAAACCAATCACAATTTACTTGAGTTGGCTCATCGCGTTGTTACTTGCCCCCGCCTGAGATTGGCTCTGTAATTGCTTTGGTTTTATGTCACTCAATCGAAGACCATGCACTCTAATATTACTATCATAATTATATATTATAATTGGGGGGAAAATCCCAAACAAGCTTTAATTTGGTAACATTTTCCCAAACTCAATCAGCTATTTTCATGTTTCCCATATTTCGGATTAAGTCTAATTTTTAGGCCACGTATATGTCTCTGGGATATACGACAAGTAATCAGGACTGTAGAGCTGCTTCCTGACCAGGGCATCCTTGTCACTGGGCTCAGGCATCACGGTTGCTAGTCCACTCCGGTATGCCGTTTTCACCACATTGATGGCAACCGTTACCGATACTTCTCGGATGTCACCAAGGGGTGGATACAAGCAACCCTTTTCAAGTTGGGACACTGACACTTGGTCTGAAAGTGACTAAGGGTAAAAACGTTTTTTGTTGAATCAGATGTAAAAATGACAGTAATGGTAAATATACATCCTAAGCTTCATAAACCATCATTATAATAATAATAATAATATTTTGACAGGGTGCTCTCGTTTTTCTTTTTACAGAGAGGCCCTGTAAAAAGAAAAACTAACAAAATGGAATACTAAGTAAGCATAAAAGGTACAAATAGAATAGTAGTTAAGTATTAAATGTGTATGGTTAGAGTTTGAAACGATTGATTACATAAGTTTACGGAGTTTGAGCTTGAATAGAGATAATGATCTTACAGTCTGAACATCTAAATCTAACTTATTAAAGTCCTTTGATGCATGGTATGAAAGTTTTTGTTTCCCCAGTTTGTTTTAGGCTTTGGCAGATGTAAGTATGACTTGGTTCTGGTATTATAACCATGAATTTCACTATTCTGTGTAAGATTAAAATCAAATTCTATAACATTGTTCAAACATTCAAAAATAAAAATACTCACTTAAAAACTGTGGCATTGAAATAATTGAACTGATATCTGTCCTTGGACATTATCTGTTCCTCTCGGGACTGTTTGCTTCTTGGAACATATAGTAATGCCACATGTATAGGTCGTTGATTATATGTCAATCAGTTTAGATAGTGGTATTAATGCACATGGTTCATACAGACTGCAGAACTTTTTCTTCAAGCTTTTCAAGGACATTCCACACTTTTCAAGGACTTGTGTTCCACAGGATCACACATCAGCGAACTAAAAATTCTACGCAATTTAGACCCGACGTTTCACCCTTTCTTTGACTTGTCTGCACGATGGCTTTCTAGCGATCTTTTGGAGGCAAAAATGAGGCTGTTTAACTGTTTTCTCAAAGGAGGTTTCAACAAAATTCCAGGAGTTTCGTTAACGATTCAAGGCCTTTTCAAGGAGAAAACCTAATATGTCAAAATGTAAGGACTCTTCAAGGACGTGGCATCAATTCAATAACTTTTCAAGTCCCGTGCGAACCATGATGCAAGAAAAACAAAACACACAGTACCACTTTTGTTACCTCAGCAGCACGAAGGAACATGTCATCCGTCACATGAATGGCCTCGCATGCAATGACACCCAGAGCAACACCAGGAAATATGTACGAGTTGTTACCCTGACCAGGAACAAAGTGACGACCGTCAGGGAGGGTGACAGGGTCAAATGGGCTACCACTTGCAAATATGGCTCGCCCCTACAAGAGAAAAATATTACCTGTTAAGCAGCAGGGTTGGCAGTTTTGATTGGATACTTTTGCCATAAATTTTACAATGATTATTTTTCAAAAATTTAGTGCATCAATCGTGGTATCGCCGGTTTGCACGTGACGTCATCAAAATTCTAAAATCTAAACTAAAGGATCTATAACCCTGTTCTATTAATATGATTTAGGTATCGGTATACTCAGTATTCTTTGAAAGTTTTACGTCGATACGGTGAATCGTTATTGAATTAGAGTATTTTTAATTTTGTGACGGCCCAGCTCAGCGTTTCCTAAATGTCATGGAAACCCATATATTCCTGCCAATTTAAAATGTTTGACTTGATTTAACGTTAAAAGTGATATATAATGTGTTTTGAAGTGAATGCTAATCATATTGCTGGGAAAATCAGCTTTATTTGTAGAGTACGTTTTCGGCCGCCATCTTGGTGTACTAAAGAGGTACACCAACATGGCCGCCGCATACAAATTACACTAAATTGTTTGAATGTTATTTGTCTGACAGCTCAGTTACGAAGTACTCTAATGCTCCAAAATTTCGGTCATTTACATATTTTTACCTGCTCTATACACAACATTAAAAGTATTTTACTAATATCAGTCTTTTCTTGACGGAATTTTTTGTGTGACGTCAGTGAGAACGATATATTCTATAGAGCGGTTGTCGATTGAGTGTCGTACAAACAAAGCCGATCACGGGAGCAAGTAAAAACACAATGACCCAATCACGAGCAAGTAAAAACACAACGAGCCAATCACAAGCAAGTAAAAACACAATGAGCCAATCACGGGAGCAAGTAAAAACACAATGAGCCAATCACAAGCAAGTAAAAACACAATGAGCCAATCACGGGAGCAAGTAAAAACACAATGAGCCAATCACAAGCAAGTAAAAACACAATGAGCCAATCATGGGAGCAAGTAAAAACACAACGAGCCAATCACAAGCAAGTAAAAACACAATGAGCCAATCACAAGCAAGTAAAAACATAATGAGCCAATCATGGGAGCAAGTAAAAACACGAGCCAATCACAAGAAAGTAAAAACACAATGAGCCAATCACAAGCAAGTAAAAACACAATGAGCCAATCACAAGCAAGTAAAAACACAATGAGCCAATCATGGGAGCAAGTAAAAACACAACGAGCCAATCACAAGCAAGTAAAAACACAATGAGCCAATCACAAGCAAGTAAAAACATAATGAGCCAATCATGGGAGCAAGTAAAAACACGAGCCAATCACAAGAAAGTAAAAACACAATGAGCCAATCACAAGCAAGTAAAAACATAATGAGCCAATCATGGGAGCAAGTAAAAACACAACGAGCCAATCACAAGAAAGTAAAAACACAATGAGCCAATCACAAGCAAGTAAAAACACAATGAGCCAATCACGGGAGCAAGTAAAAACACAACGAGCCAATCACAAGCAAGTAAAAACACAATGAGCCAATCACGGGAGCAAGTAAAAACACAACGAGCCAATCACAAGCAAGTAAAAACACAATGAGCCAATCACAAGCAAGTAAAAACACAACGAGCCAATCACGGGAGCAAGTAAAAACACAATGAGCCAATCACAAGCAAGTAAAAACACAACGAGCCAATCACGAGCAAGTTAAAACACAACGAGCCAATCACGAGCAAGTAAAAACACAACGAGCCAATCACGAGCAAGTAAAAACACAATGAGCCAATCACGGGAGCAAGTAAAAACACAATGAGCCAATCACAAGCAAGTAAAAACACGAGCCAATCACAAGCAAGTAAAACACAATTAGCCAATCACGAGCAAGTATAAACACAATGAGCCAATCACGAACAGAAGTATTTCACGATTGGTTTTACTTGAACCAATCACGAGGAAAAGTAAATGCAATCGTGGATAACTCTCGCTAAAACGAAAATTCATTGCGTGATGGATCAAAACAATGTTTGGTTTTAGTTTAGAAAATTACGAAACATTTTTCACAGCCAAAAGAAAAGCTTAAAGTAAACGCAAAACCAAAGCAATCACTTATTACTTTCGAACTCAATCGAACTGACCTGACTCCACTACAACAACCTATCTAGATTATAGCATATGTTAAGTATATTTATTGTTGTTGGCAACTAGTAAACTACCCTGCTAGACAGAGATTCCTTCCCTTCCTTTTACTGAGAGGAGGGGGAAGGAATCTCTGTCTAGCCGGTTACTAGTAAACCTGTTGATCACCTCAGTCCAGGTATATACATCAATAGCTGTGCACTCTGCCTTTGAGGTGGGATTACTCAGAGCAAATATGACAGGTCGATCATTGAATGAGGCCATGGCTTTGCAGATTTCTTCTGAGAACGCCCCAGCAATTGCAGCAACACCTATTTGGGGCAAAATAAAGCAAAGTAAAGACACTTTATTTATAGCGGGTAACATGTTTACTGCTAACATGTAGTTCAGTAATCTTCTACATGGCCCTGACTGTTGACTCAGTCCTACGATTTTACGTCCTTATGCGAGAAGACGTGAAGGTCTAACCGTTTTAAAGGCAGCACCTTCTGTTCGGTTACTTTAAGACCTAGCTTGAGTGTCGGTTCGGCTGGGGTTTGAACCTGCGACCTCCTGCACAATAGATTGGTGCTTTATCACTGAAAGGTAAGGTTACGGGAATATACTATTACCCTCCTGCATGCCAGTGCTTAGCAATTTATGAAAAAGTGTAAACAAAACATAATTGAAGGGCTGTGTGCCACAAGGGACCAAGTGCCTTTTCTGGACGTTCTTTTTTTAAGCTATCACTTTTTGTATTTTTAATCGAAATTTCGAAGAAGAAAAAACGTCCTGAAAAGGGTACTTGGTTCCTTGTGGCACACAGCCCTTCAATTGGGCCATACACATACCTCTTATTAACCGACTACGAGGTCTGTACAGTAAGTTATATGGACCTGTTTTTTCCCTTTTTCATTCCCTAGGCGCGGGCCACAAAAAGAGGAGGGGGGGGGGGGGGAATGAAGGTCTATAACTTATGGTACGGACCGAGCAAATGAGGTTAATAAGATGTTTATTACCGGTGTACCAGCGATTTCGCCCCCCCCCCCCCCCCCCCGTGAATTCGCTCCCCGGGGGGCGAAATCGCTAGTGAATTCGCCTCCCCCTTCCTCGCCCCCCTCTAGTGATTTCGCCCCCCTCCCTCTAACCTTTTAAAAGGTTATGAATACATGTTTTCCTTCTTTTTATTACTGTAATGTATTGGACGTGGAGAATAGTAATACAAAAAACTATCAGTAATGTGTATAAAGGCATGCAATTCAATTTTATTTTAAAATCCACGCTTCACTTTTCTTAGACAAAATTCGTGTTGGTAGCTACGGTAAACGCTGCAATTTTCATTCGCGCGAGCAGTGCAACATACAATCTTCGCCTACTTTGAAAAGACTTTGCCGAATGTTCAAGTGTTACCGACTCGCGTGAAAACTTCCTGAATAAACAAGCTAATGAACTAATTAAGATAAAACTTACCTTTGCTTGCAGCGAATGGACTCGTATTTGGAAACAACTGCCAAATAGACTGATGATTTTGACATGCATGAAAACCATAATGAAGTTGACGTAATTATCGTGGTATGTAAGTTTTTGTAACCCGTAATGCTCGCGTCGATCCATCTATTTTGAAATAGCCTGCGTAGCTCGGCTCAAAAAGCACGGAAAAGGGCCCGGAAAAGGGCTCGGATGGGCCGGAAAAGGATTCGGAAGGGAAAGAGGACTGGGGAGAGGAGGGGAGGGAACCCCGAACCCTTTCCGAATCCTTTTCCGGCCCATCCGAGCCCTTTTCCGGGCCCTTTTTTACGAATACTTTTCCGGCCCATCCGAGCCCTTTTCCGGGCCCTTTTCCGTGCTTTTTGAGCCGAGCTACGCAGGCTATTTTGAAAGAACTTTGCCGAATAAAGGAGTGTTACCGACTCGCGTGCTTTGTTCTATTTCAATTGAGCTAACGGCGCTTGTTAATTCGGTAATTAGATCAGTTCTAACTAGGAAAACCTTTCTGGATAAACAGCTTATTAACTAATGAGAAGATAAAACGGAGGTAAGTTTTGCAATTTTCTAGCAGTGTAATTAATTCAAATTCGGAAAGAATTTGAAATGACTTTCCGAAGAAAAGGAATGTTACCGACTCACCTATTTTTGTAGTCAGTAATAGTAGCTAAAGAGGTCTTACACTTAAATTTTTTTTTAACTTTAGATTTATAAAAAAAAAACTTTTATTCAGTGCGTTGACATGTACTGCCTCTATTTTTCTATTTTCAGAGGCGGGGCGATTTCAATATAAATTGACCAATGATAGCTCGCAAATTTACTTGCTATATAACTGTACAATTAATATATCTGTACTTACCAACAATAGTTGTTGGTTTGAGAGTTTTGATAACATCTGTCAAGTTGTCAATGTACTCATGCTCCTTGGCATACACCAACTTTTGTGCATTTAATCCTCCAACGGCACGGTCCTTTTTTGAAAATAAGTAATAGACTGTAGTTGAAATAATGCAAATCTTAAGGAAAATGGAAGCAGCACGAAACATGGCCGGAGAACAATAAAAAACATTTACAAGGACAAATAGACATTTAAAGCAGTCGAAATCAGTGACTTGATGCTTGGAACATTTCAGTGTAATCCTCTAACATGTGTGGTAAAAGTTGATAACTGATGAAATTCTATCTGCAATGGGATTTCACAAACATTGTGGTGTCTGCATGGGAAAAACTGTACTTTATGATCCATCCAACCCGTGTTGGCCGACTTTTTACCAACACTTTAACAACACTTCACCAAAACTTCGCCAACTGTCGGCTGACACTGTCAAGCCAGACACTTCAAAAATTAATTCCAGCTGTTGGCTGACTAACAGTAACCTGTCGGCTGACAGTCACCCGTTAGTCGGCCAACACTTTACCATTAGTCAGCCGACACGTGTTGGATGGATCATATCTATTTCATGCGGCGATCCATGCATGCAATCACAGAAAATCACGGAAATAAGAGGTAAAAATGATAATTTATTTACTTTCACGACAAGTCCCCTGGAGTCCACCAACCATATTCTGTTTTTAGCCTCTTCCTCTGACAGGCCTTCTTTCTTCATTGCTAGAACCAACAGGTTTGCAATGCCGATGGCAGCCTGCAATTTTAAAATGAATAGCTTACTCATTAAAGCCAAACAAAATGCAATTTTCTTGTGCTAATTTGCATCAACTTGCAGCATTTAATTAAATTGAAGCAATCTTTAGATACTGGTAATTAATCCAAAGTACAATTAATAATAATAATAATAATAATAATAGGCCATATTTATATAGCGCCATATACCACAGTCTCATGGCACTTTACATTTTACTGACATATCCTGTCAGTGAATTTTTCGGACTGCTATTAAGTCTAAATTAACCATTTATTTAAGTCAAACACCCATTTCTTAAACACCAGCTCATTCTTTTAACCATTACTTAAAAAATGTGTACCTGCAGCCATATTATTACATGATTTGTATGCCAAGACTAAACCTATTTCCTATTCTGAAGCCTGATGCAGGGCAAATCTGTAAACTCTAGAGGACCGACGTAGAGACGAGGCCTGTAAAAGGTTCATCAATAGTATAAAGCCAAGCAATCCTATCTATCCTATTATTGGGCACAGACTTAAGTTCCAATCACTTAACATCAAATTATACAACACTGTCAAGTGAACACAGGAGCCCATTACTCGGAGCGTCCATCTGTCATATATTCGTGATGCAGCGTTTTTACAGACCGGGTTATTTTTAGATTTCACATCTCGTTGTTCGCTTCCATCGCAGAATGTTGTCAACAAAATATGCCTCGTTAGCTTCTCTTGTTTGGCCAACCAACATGGCTGCAACATCATTAATCATTTGAATTGAAATTATGCAAACGTTTGTGATTGGCTAGCGGAACCAAACTCGCTGGAAACACATTCTAAAAATAACCCGGTCTGTAAAAATACTGCATCACCGACGTACATGTAGTATGGTAGATGGACACTCTGGGTAATGGGCTCCTGGTGAACACTAATACTGATCGGTTTGCAAACTTTGTCACTGTTAAGACTGTATGTTGATATTTAATTCTACATCAGTATAATGTAAGCTATTCATTACTATTCAATGTCATTATTTATGCTATTGTGTTATTTTAATCCCACCTGTAATTCAGTATTGCTCTACGAGAGACAAGAATAAACAATATATTATTATTATTATTCATTATTACCTCTCCCGCCCCTTGGAAGACAATTTTCTGGTCTCGCAGTTTAGTTCCAGTAATCTTTAGAGAAGCCAGTATTCCAGCCACTGCAACAGCAGCAGTTCCTAAAATAACACATTTTTAATCAACATATAATATATATATATATATATATATATATATATAAAATATACAAACTGCTATTATTATTATAGCTTAAGCTGGCCATATTTTACCACCCACTGGGTGCAGTTCTTGCCACTATTTTGTGGCTTGCATGGGGTCCATCAGGACCCACAAAGACAACAATTGTGGGATATTTTAGAGACACAATTGGGTCATTATATATTATATATAGGATTTTCATTAGTAATCAAATGTATTTTTATTCGATTTAACAACTTATTTTAATTACCATGATTGTTTTCCTTTTAGAACTTTAAATTTTAACAGCTATTTAAGTGTTTCTGCTTTAATTTGTGTCCTTTCTGGGCTCTCTGCAAGTATACTTTTTAGTACACCATTTTGAGAGAAATAAGTGAGAAACCCACAATGCTGCGGTAAAGTAAAGTAACTTTAATTAAACTCTGGTAACTTGTGACAGTCTGGTGAGACTGATAAACTTGAGGCCTACATGGGACCTACGATTTTAAGTCCTTATCCGAGAAGACACAAAGGTCTAACCATTTGCAGTTTGAGAACGAGATTGTTTCACAAAGGCAGCACCTTCTACTCTGTTACCACAAGACCCCAATTGTTGGTCCAGTCGGGGTTCGAACCTGTGACCTCCCGCACGACAGACCGGAGCTTACCCACTGAGCTAACCAATGTGACAGTGAAGTGATTCAATGGCGGAGGTCAGGCAGTTCCTTGGGGAAGGGGAGCCATTTAATTGCCAATAAAGGTCTTACCCTGTATGTCATCATTGAAAGTACATATCTTGTTGCGATACTTCTCCAGGAATCTGAAGGCATTGTGGTTGCCAAAGTCTTCAAACTGAATAAGTGTTGTTTGTCCAAACCTAACAATGGGAATAAAATCAAGATTATTTTGAGGCCAAGCAATATAAACACTATTTAAAGTGCACTGGTCTTTCTATATTTCATGTGGGATATGTATATTATCCCATTGCATTTAGCCAGTCCATTAATTAATATAATATATGTACAGTATGTGTTATATAATTGTAATATTGTGGAAAATACATAGAGCAGATTTTGAATGAGTGAGAAAAACTACAGCACGGTTACTGTACAGCATGCCGTGACATTGAAATGGTTTCCTATTGTTTATGTCCTGCTGATCCAATCAAATTACAGAAATATGGTACAGCATGGTACAGCACAGTTATGGACATGCCGTAGTTTGTACCACTCATACGAAATCTTTTGGAGGGGGTGGGGTGGGGATCGACTAAAAAAAATGGGGTTTTAGAGTTACTTTATACATTTAATAGCATCACTAATTACCTTTGAATTGCTGCTTGGATAAACTCATCAATCAGATCATCATATGCCTGTGTATTGTCACGTTTCTGTCGCACACCAATGTAAAATGGATCATCAAGCAGTTTCTGTACAAAAAGGTTTTGTAATGATTAATTGTAAAGGAACATTAGCCTGCGTCAGGTTCAGCTCGAATGTGACGCAGGCTAAAGGAACATATGCATGAAAAAATGCATATCCCAGTGATTCATAATGACTGATGATAGTTTAGAAGCAAGAATACCCTGTGGTAGTTTTGGGTGGTCCTGAGTTTGCATATTATAATTTATAATCTTATTATATTAATCTCATTAGAAACTGGGACCTGTGTATACTGGTACCTTGTACTCTGGAAACAAATAATTATACCCAATTTCAGGCACCCAGTTCAAAGCGTATAAGACTAAAAGTCAAAAGCTAAAAACAACTGCCTACTCCAGCATAATTAAGTTTTAAAAATTAACTCTCCTATTTCCAGAATTAATGAAACCCCTATAAATGGAACTTTTATCTGATCATTGTCTGCATTTGTTTTCCTGCATTGATCGCTTGTCTGAGTTGCAATTTGATCATCTGACACACATATTGTCTTGCCCCAGCCTCCCTCCCCTCCCTCCCCTCTCATTTCTGTCCACACTGTCTAATATATCTATTTGTGTACTAGCTGCTGCAAAAATATCCTAGTGGGGTTTATGTTCTAGTAGGTTAAGCTTATTCAAAACATAGGTGAAGTACTGGAAATAACGTGATCTGAGAGGCCATTCCACTCAGGGATAGTTTTAACAAAGAAAGAGTTTCTAAATTGTTCTGTGTTACAAGACATTTATTGCCGGAACTTGGCAGGGTTTGATCTGGTTCTGTTATAGCCCTGCATGAGTAAATTAGTCTTCCTTGGGAATCAGTACAAGTCTATTAAAAACAGCAGGGTTTATATACATGTACAGTCTTAGCTTGCGCCTCCTAATGTCTTGAGATCTTGCCATCCTAGTTGTTTGAGCATTTTGGAGACACTGCTATCTAATTTAAGATATGACGACTACAGACTAGACAACAATGACTATGGCTGCATGGACATCAGCCTAGTGGTCGGCTAGAGTACTGGGGCGAGTACGCAACAAATGACATGAAAATTTCTACATTTTGGTGAGACTGAGCTCAAGCCTGTGATCGCGTTGCACACCAAATTGACTGACAATTCCCACATAAGCTATATGCCCAGAACCACTGGCATATATATAAACTCAAACAGAAAGCTGCCATTATTCATTGTGTATTTTAAAGGTTAGCTATTGATTTAGTGAAATACCCAAAAGAGTGGTGAATTTCTTAGATTGAATTCAACTAAAGTACTCTGTTGTGGTGATTACGAAAAACACGCTGATTTCTCAATGTTGTGGACTCACTACGGTGCAATGAAACCAACACAAGTGTTTTGTTTGAGTCCTTTATTGGTGCATGCCGGTGCATGTCTGTATATAGTCGTAGACCATAGTCATTAAGGTTACTGGATACCTTCAGGGTGCGTTTCCAGTCTAAATTATGTAGCGCCTCGAGGAAACATCATAGATAAATCATTCATGTATCATTTTAAAGCTTATAAAATTGGCTACAAGAAAACATAAAAAGTTTTGAGTTCTTTGAAAATCTCGAATTTTCCGCCATCCCGTTTCTCCGATCTAGTGAGATGGCTTTCATAAGTTCCGACTCCGAAAATATTTTCAAGTTTAAAAATCTGTTTGCTTTGTCGTATTTCTGAGGAATCGTATTACAAAACAGTGTCGGGGAATTTCAAAATTCGATTTAGTTCAAAAGTTATCAAGCTTTCCGTGAAAAAGCGAAAAATAATCCAAGTAGATATGCGGGAAATGTCGTCAAGAGCTCTCTTTTTAGAATTTCCCAATTCCCCGACACACTTTTGCAGCTGAGATATCAATTGACATTTTGTGAAAATTTCGCACAAAACAAATAAATTTCCCTTGAGTGGGAGCTTTTTTAAAATTCTATTTTGATTGAAAATCGAAAGCGAGAAAATAGCACTTCAAAAAATATACCTGTCTGTCGTGCGTGAATCTGAAGCCCCGCCTCTCCAACAATTAGCAAGCTCTTGGCCAATCATTTCTCATCACAGTTCAACTATCTGTCAAGATTTCCCACGAATGTTGATTTCGGATCAAAGCAACACGCTGCATTGAGAAAATGTTTTGTGTGACTTGAAAAATGGTACCGGTAATGCACTAGTCAAAGTAAACCCCCCCCGGGACAGGATGCGGCAAATGTGGGGCAAGCGATCGCTTGCGACACGGTAGAGTGCCCCAGAGGGTGGGGGAAAATCGGTTATTTGATGCCCCACTATGGAGTGTGGGGGAACTGTGGGGGAACTGTGGGGGAACTGTGGGGCCAACGTGGGGCAAAATGTGGCGGGGAATTGTTCATAGAAGACTGGGCTCGAGTTTTGTGTTCACAGAAAACATGGAGGCTCTACATGCGAAGAAGGTATGATTTCAATTGCTTAAATATCATGCTTTTTTAAGAGTCATCGCAAGCTAAAATGTGTGAAGTTTGTAAAACAAAAATGACTTATTTTTAGTGATTTGTCCCCTGGGGTGTGGGCATTTGCCTGCATTTACTGTCCACAATTGCCGCAATAGGTGGGGCATTTTCTGTTTTGTTTTTTTTGCTTTCCCTGTGAGGCAAAATCCCCACTAATCCCCACCCTATCCCGGGTTTGGGGGGGGGGGGGGTGGGGGTTTACTTTGACTAGTGCATAAGAGTCAGCTGGTTTCCCTAGAAAAATGGGAAAGACAAAAAGACCTTGAGGGGCAAAGCCAAGGTGAACACCTATAGAGACGCCTTGAATGCCAGCATAGTTAGTAGAGGAGACAGCGATTTGCAGGCGTCTGAAACAGCACGGCAATAGCGAGATCGTGGTTCAAAATTCAAAAAAAAAAAAAATCTTTTTCGTTTTGAAGGTATCCGGTAACCTTAAGTATCTTAAACTGCCTTATGATTGTTTAACCCTGTGTACTCAACTCCAACTCAAGTTTTTCCTGCATCTAGGAAAAAGAAAATTTAATTACCAAACTGACCTGGTTATTAGTGCCAACGTCGATCATGACAGGCAAGCAGACATTGGGATCAATGCCACCACACACAGTGTATAAGGCCAGTTTTCCAACAGGGATACCCATGCCACAACAACCAAGGTCACCCAAACCAAGGATTCGCTCACCGTCGGTCATAACAATAGCCTGAAAGAATAACATTGAACACAATTGTCTTAATAAACAATTTCTGAAAATCAGCCGCCTCCTCAGTTTGTTCTGTAGGGATCCATGCATGCACTCACTCTCTGGGATTGGATGCTTTTCAGCCTAAATTATAAACATGGATGAAGTTTGATAATTTACTGGGCAGGGTCGTGGACTAATGTGTGTAAGCTTAAGGTCGAGGGCTCAAATCCTGGCTATAGTTGTACAATAAGGACATTAAATCACTGCAGGCTATTAAACCAGTGATTGAAGAGGCACCCCAAGGAATCATCATCATTATTGTATTATATAATATTATTTTACATTGACCAGAAAACATGACCATGCATAATTTTTTATATAATCCTGTCATGGGCTTAAATTTGTAATTAATAAAATAAATACCTTGACATTATTGGTAGGCCAGTTGGCAATAATTTCTTCAATGTGTCCCTTGTCGTGGATGGATACAAACAGTCCCCTTGGCCTTCTAAATATCATTCCATACTTTTGACAGGCCAAGCCAACAGTTGGGGTATAGACTATGGGCATTAACTCCTCTGTGTAGTCGTACAGCACTCGGAAGAAAAGTGACTCATTTCTCTCTAACAGGGCCATTAACTGAATATACCTGGAAATATACATGCATTACATATATAATATTTTGTGAAATCATAGTTTTAATAGAGTGGGATGATTATGAAATCCAGCAACCTTAATTTGTTATAGGTCTTTGTTCACTTTTTTCAACTGTGACCATGCACAAAACACAATCTATATTGGAATAATTATGTGGGGTCAGCTGTTCAGGGAGAGCTAAAAAAACAACATGACAGTGCACAATCTTTTGTTTCACCCCCTTCCAACATAAATCGCAGCGCCTTTGTTAGCCCCTTTGAAGTTTACTGGGTTTCCTAACCATCCCACTCTATTAAGTATGGTGAAAAATACTTATAATTATACCCTAAAAGTGTGGCCTTAAATTAGCATAAATTCTGAATTTAAACATTTACAGCAAAATTGACACTGACCCAGCCATGAAAGAGCAGCATAAAGTAGTTGTCGATAGTAACTGTATGCAGTTTCATAGTTTATGACAATTTTTTTCCAAAGGTATTAGCATTTAAAACCTTTCGTAAAACAGGAAAATGAGGCTGCAGTTAAGTGCCAGGCCATGGCTGACTGATTTCATATGAAAGATCTTTAATATATTTTCAAATCCTATTGCTCTGTATAGTCTGTAATGAAAGCTAATATGACACTCAAATCTCACAGATTGAATTACTTACTATATTTTATCTGACAAGGTTGATTGTAATCATGCATTGCTGACCATTAATGCAAATAAAAACAGCATTACATTTATTGTATCATTAGGGTCAGCTAGCAGTGAGTAGCCACTTATAATCCCTGAAAGAATATCTCAAATACATGTGTTTTCACCTTTCTAGGTCATCACTCTTTCTCTGCAACTGATTGTGGACTCTCTTAGCCTGTGTGCCTTGGTTGGATATGCATGGGGGTAGCAGGCCGTGAATACCAAGGATTTGTCGCTCCTCCAGTGTGAAGGCCAACCCCTGAAAAATGCAAGAGCATTCTCTGGTCACTCAATTAAGATGCAATAGCCCACTTCCGAGATATGCCTCACTTCCTAGTACTCTGGACAGAACAATTGATGCATGACATTTTATGATTTTACACAAAAACTACAAACTTATTTTTCGGCATTTATTTTTTATTAACCCTTTCACTCCCGGACGTGTTTGGGCTCAATGGGTGAAATGCAGAGTGCTAACTCAACCCTCCCCCCTCAGTTCCAGTTTGGCTAGCCCGGGCTAGTTAAATACTGCTGACTTTTTAAACCAAGGGCTCAAACTTTCCCCATGATGCCATTCGGCAGAATTCTACAGACTCGGCGGCGGTGAGTATGGTTTCTTCTGTAGGTTTTCCAATGAAATGTGCTCTAATTTTGGACAAATAAGCCACTGTAAGAGAGCTAGAGGACATTATTAAGTCTGATGACAGCTGAAAAGTACTTGGTTTGCTTTTAGTAGGCCTTGTGAGGGGTTTCATAGGGTTTTTCATTTGTGTTTCTGCTTTGGGACACATGAAATAATTCTTCACTGAAACCCTTGAAATTCTGCAGTTGGTTGTCTTTTCCCCCTGCTCAACCTATTAGGATGTGTTTTTGTCACTTTAAAGCAACGGCTTGAGTCCAAATCACTGCTCTTGGTTGTAGGGGCTCCCTACAGGAGTCCCAGAGGGGGGGTCCCCTTGTGATTTTTTTGTTGATTACCCAGCATGCAATTGGAGGTGGGAGCAGGAAAAACATGGTGGAGAGAAGTGCAGCATTAAGAATAGCACGCTTCACAGTCGCAATGTGTGTTTTGTGCAAACAAACCTGGTGGTTCGAAAGATTAAAGAAGGTACTGTAACGACTGAGTGCTGATTTTGTGTTTGCTTTTGATTTCAAGTGCGAATGGGAAGGATTTTGGAGGACAATTTTCAGCTCCTCAAAATTGGTGAAAATCGGAGAAACGAAAAACGATCACCAAAACAAATGAGTTTTTCTCCAAAGTGGGAGAGTCACTTTTTTAGCTATACATGTATGCATGGTTTGAATCTGGGAAATAAACCTCAGTAAGTAAAAGTTAAGCTACTCATAGTTTCTGTGGCCAAAGGAAAACTTGTGATTCCTCATTTTCATGCCATCTGAGGACTCTTTTCGCCATGCGATCCTTGGCCCAGAGACACAGAAGATGGCGCCCGGTGGCTCGTGCCTTGTACCAACCATGGAAGGCATTAGTGTTAAACCTCAGCCTTCCAAGAGCATCAGATACAGCTTGCTGTGCTTCTTTAAAGTTCCTTGGCCCACATTCGTCAAATGACTGATTGGGAGCTCTCCAGGACTTCACATTCGCCTGGATTATAGCTTGGAAAAGCTCTGTCGGGTTAGCCTCATGGCCCTTTGAAGGTGGCATGACTACCTGCACTTCAGCCTGGCGAAAGCGCTCGTGGATTTCCGGGTTGTAATGTTGCTTGGATGCATGCAAAGCCAAAATAATTTTTTTTTTCAAAATGTTGACAATTTTGGCGCGAAAATGCTGGAGCGCGCGCGTGTTTTCCCCCTTTTTTTAGACTGTAAAATAGAATTTGACTATCAACATTTTTTTCCATGTATAGAAATTCTTACTTTATTATTGGTATGATTTTCAACTTCTTGGGATTAATTTTGTTGCTGTTATAGGAGAATATGTCATGCATCAATTGTTCTGTCCAGAGTACTATGTATATGTTGTGGTTGGAAAAAATGTTTGGTTCAAAATTTTTAAACCAGTTCAAAATTTCAAAACTTTTTATCTATATCGGTTGCTCTCTGTTCGAAGCTCTTTAAAAATATTTTAATTTGCTCTTTACTAAGAGTAGATTGCTGTATCCATATATATCCATAACCTAACTTAAATAGGGTTTCTTTAATTTTAGAAGACCACAAATGGGTTATATTTTCCATTTTTTGTTCATCATAGCCCAGTTTCGTAAGCCTAGTGTCATCTAAACTTATAAGACTTGTCCAGTATTTCACGACTCGAACGGTGGTTGTGAGGCATGTCGTGAAGCGTCCCAATTCAGCTCTACAGGCTTTGTTGGTCGCTTGTTTACCGACACCTAATAATATCTTGCAGAATTTGCTTTGAATTTGTTCAATGGGGTCGCGCAGTTCATTAAATTTTCCATCTAGGCCCCACACCTCACAACAATAAGTCATGATTGGCATAATTAGAGTATTGTATAGATATATAGATAATTTAACATTTGCCCTAAAATAATTTCCTAGCTTTTTTCTTAAGGATCCCATAGCTCTGAGTGCAGTTTTTTTTAATTCTTGTTTTGCCAATGTGAAGCTACCGCTTGCACTCAGAGTCATCCCTAGGTATCTATAAGATGTTACATTGTCTATGATATTATTATTTAGATAAAAATTAAATCTATTTAAATTTCTCCCATTTGTATTAAATATCATTACCTTTGTCTTTATGCAGTTTATCTTAATACTATTTTTGTTACAATAAAGTGCCAAGTGGTCAAGAAGTTGTTGTAGGCCCTTTTCTGATGTGGCCATTAAAACTAAATCATCTGCGTATAGGAGAGAGCTCACATATTGGCCGTTTAATTCTAGTCGGTCATTACAGGCAGCTTCTAGTATTGGTGGTAAATCATGTAGATAAATATTAAATAGAGTTGGGGAGAGCATACAGCCCTGTTTTACACCCTTATTACAACTAAAAGCGGTTGAGATTTCGTCTCCGATTTTTACGCATGCCATATCATTGGCATACAAATGTATATGCTTTTGATTACTGCTAAAAAATGTCCATGGATTCCTAGCGAGGCAAGCTTGTTGAATAGGATTTCTCTATTTATATTGTCGAAAGCTTTGCTAAAATCAATAAAACAGCTAAACAAATAATTATATTTTGACTTTCTTCTCAATTTAACATATTTGTCGATCAGCATTTTTAGTGATAACACGCTGTCACTAGTGCGATAGTTTTGTCTGAACCCACCCTGTTCGGGGCGCAAAATGTGTTCTTTCTCAATGAATGTGGTTAGGCGATCATTCATAATTGCTGTCAACAGTTTACCTACGCACGACAAAAGAGTAATGCCTCTGTAGTTTTCTACATTGGATTTGTCTCCTTTTTTATGTATCAGTATAATGTATCCTAAAGACCAATTCGTTGGAAATATTCCCGTAGACAGGACCGCGTTGAATAACTTGGTTAACAATGGTACAAGAACTGCCACGTTGTTTTTTAGGAGTTCATTGGGTATATTATCTGGTCCTACAGATTTTCCATTCTTCAGTTTTTTAATTTTGTCTTCAACTTCTTTTATAGTAAAAGGGTAGTCGAGGGGTCGTTCCGTTTGATGATCACACGGTTCGTTCTGCAGTGTTGAATTTCGTGAACTGTTTTCGCTTTCAGACCGCGCATTTTCAGTCTCTTGACTCAACTTTTTAAAGTATGTTAAGCTTTCTTCCAATTCTATATGCTGTACTTTACTGCTCTTTTTAATACTAAGGTTCTTCAGTTTTTTCCAAAATAATTTTGAGTTTCTGCTTTTGCAATTGCTGATCTCTGAAATTCTATTTTCATGGAAGTAATGCTTTTTTCTCCTTAAAAGTTTTCGGAAGATGCCCTTCTTTTGAGAAAGCGAGTACTTAAGTGCTTGATCATTTGGAAATCTGGTTATTAGTTTACCCAAGTTCATTATATTTTCTTTTTCATTTCTACATTCCTCGTCGAACCATGGATTGTCACCTTTTTTATCGTTTTGTTGTTTATAGGTATTTTTGTAACATTTTCCGTCTGATAGAGCATCTATTAGAAGCTCATTTAACTCCGAAACTGATTTTTCAATGTCTTGTCCAAAATGTTTTGACAACAAGCGCTGAATTCTTTCTTCGTATATTTCTGATTGTAATATGGCCGATACGTTTTTTGAGGTTTCTTCATTCCAAAGAACTTTGTTTGTTAATTTCCTTTTGTTTGCATGTTTAACACTGTCTTGTTGACTTTTCACATTGGCGCTGTAAACTCAGACTAAATGTTAACTGATTATGATTAGTTGTGCACTATTAGGTACTGGAATTTTTGTATTATCTCATTGCTGCAGATCACAGATCACAATCTTTTATGCTCCCATTTAGGGGGGAGGGGTCAAATTTTTATATGCTTCTCTTTTATAGGGGGCCATAATGTTTTAATTATTTTGTGAGACCTGAGAACTGCAGGGTCACAATTTTTTGGGCAAGCCACATGCAATGCAGATCTAATAGCCCCCCCCCCCCTAAATAATATCCAGTCCCTAAGGTCATGTGACATGCATATTTCGAAATTGCTGCAACAGCTACATTTGTAGTGAAAAACAAGGCTTGAAATGCAAGGCGGCTTTAATGCACTTGCTTCAATTTATCTTTCCTTAGTAAGAGTGAGGATATGACAGTGCTAAATTATTACTATATGTACGACGTTTATATTCAACGTTGTAAAATGCACAAAATGTAAGCTTTATTATCGTTGCATAATATTTTGATTTACCAGTCCCGTGTGATATTGATCGATTTTGATTCATGACAGATTTATGGATTTCTTGGTGCTCAGCTGCATGCATGCACACGAGAAGAAATCGCCAAAATCTAGCAAACTGCTCCAATAACAAAATATTTCACCCTCCAGGGAGCGCGAGTCGCCTCAGTCAGTCAGTGGTTGTTTGCTTGAGCGTGAAAAACAAAACAATTACTAGTGAATTACGCAAACTAAGGCGAATTACCTTACCTTATTCAAATGTGCATCCCGCATTATGTCCATTGCTCGGACGGTTGGAATTTTGTCGACATGCCTTAATTCTTTCGACATACTGAAAGCAGCAACTCGTACAAAGGCTGGAGATCTCTGCACAGCACTCAGAAGACACGGTCTGTGGATAATTTGAGCCTATCGTTAGTTAATGTTTTATGGAAGCTGGCTGGTTAAATATTTGCATTACGAGTCAAAACACACGGAATGCATTGTTTTCTTGCTACTGACTTAACTGTACCCGCCGGTACTGTAGCGTACATGTATGTACCTGAAAACTCTGGACAACGGGAAAACCACGCTTCCAACTCGTGATAAGCTGCGAACTGGCACTCCTATAAGCATAATTTTTATCCAAAACCATGCCCTTATTCACTTGTTTTTACAGAAACCAATCCCACCACTGCAGTGCAGGCTGAGCACTGATGCAAATTACCATGTACCAGTTGTAAACAGATAATGTTCAGACTTCAGTATATTTGTCTTTTTGAGAGATTATGTCAAATTGACGTAGATCTGACAGACGTTTTGGTCCGTATTTGTGTTATATGAGCTTTTCTTTCTCTGTTTTGCCTGAAACAGACCACGTTCCAGTATAAAGAAAGGTCAACCGTAAAGTACAAAAATGTACCAACCTGTAGCTCCCTGTTGCTCCAACCTGTAAGTCGTGCCCAGGGTCTTCTCGGTCAGATCCAAGATACCCAAGAGACCGAATTAAAATCGCCGTCAGTAGGCCAGCGACTGACCCCTCTCAGCACAGTCCTTCGCCCCTTACCGGCTTTTCATCTTGTACATTAATGACATTGGCACCGGTATCAGATCTAAGATGAAGCTGTTTGCCGACGACAGCATAATTTGCAGTCCAATCACATGCCACCAGGACCATCTGGACCTGCAGGAAGACATCGAATCTTGCATCTTGGGCAAGAAAATGGCAGATGAACTTTGAGCCGACCAAGTGTTACGCCCTGTACGCCCTGTACGCCCTGTACGCCCTGTTACGCCGATAATACTAAAAAAACAGCCATCAAACTTCCCCTATGAGATGTTTACCACCTCTCTAATGCACGTTTCCTACCAAAATACAGTGTCCAGTTTTACAGAGTGTCTTACGTCCTCCATTGTACGGCAATTTGAAAGGATTTATAAAACCCCATATATATCTTCTATTTTCATGCACAAACCCATAGATTGGGCTTCCTATGGTTTAGGTTGTTGTTCAAGAAATTCAACGTTTTATAGATTATTGAATACGAAGTAAACAGAGAAAACATCCCTGTTTAATAGTACAATTCTGAACTGCTCAGACTGCTCGGCAATACCATGGACTCCTGCGGCAAACTTCATACCTAGTGGATGTGTGCTCAGAGGAGAAAAGCATTGGCCGTATCTGATCAAGTCAACAAACGTTGAATAAATTTGGAGGAGTTGTAAAAAAAACTCAGTAGGTCGCATACACAGAAATGCATTAAAGAACGGTTGAACATGGTTAGCTCCAACAATGCAGATTCCACCTCGTGTCATTAATGTCACGTCACGATCAGATCCGTGCAAAGCAGTGTGGTAAACAAAAGACAATAGAAGTGATGCATTTTGGTAAAAAAAAGAAATCGAGATTTGGACCCGCTTACAGATTAGAACTGCTGCCTTGCTCGCTCGCTTCAGGCTCGCTCGCTGCGGCAGCAATAATACTAAATTATATATTATCTTAATTACGATTGTACATATTATTCATAACTAGTTATTTTATAATTCTTAACATTGTATTATTTTACGAAGTTAAGTTACGGTGTCCCCATTCAGTGGTTGTTATACTGCTACTAGATTGACACGTAAATAAAGTTGTTATTATTATTATTATTAAAAATATCTTCGTGTACACATCTCATGTGATATCTCATGGTCTTGCCATTGCCAGGAAGTGCGTAAAATGGCCAACCGTGTCGTTGGCGTAATTCAACGTAATCTATCTTCATGCAGTGGTGAGATCAAAGAGAGGGCGTACAAAGCACTGGTTCGCCCAATCCACACCGAATACACTTCAGTTGCGTGGTCCCGGCCCAACACCGTTATGTCCGTACTATACCGCTCTGGAACTTTCTCCCTGCCGCTCAGTGTAACTGGATGGGGACATGCATGGGGTTTCCGGATTTGCGGATTTCAGCTAATATTCTTGCGGTTTCTTATGGCGTACCATCCCCGCCAAAATTCATGGTTTGAATTCGAAGTTCTTCACATGAATTTTACACTCAAGTAGAATATTTCATATTGTTATTTTGTATTTTATAAGCTTTATCAAGGTTTCAACATACGTGTTTTATATTTGTCGTTCAAGTTTTACATTCGAGATTGTCACTGTTCATTCTAAACTCCACGTCATGCATTCGTCGTTCGAGTTTCACATTACAAAGTCGACGACTTTTATTTTCAACTCGACGTTTTGAATTGAACTTCACGCTTTAGTAACTTCCCGGTTGACCTTGGGAACCGCTGACATAAACAACGCAGGCGCAAAGTCAGTCGATCACAAAATGGCGGCAGAGTTTGTGCTCTCCGTAGTTCAAGAAACAATTCAACGACTCGATAACTGCCAACAGGAGAATGATTATAGTAGCATAGTGCTTCGTTTAGAGACAATGTTTTGTCAGAACTCGATATTGAAGAACTTGTGGACAAACAAACTACGAGTGCAAAGTACACAGGTAAAGGTTGTGATCGTCAACCCTAACGAGGGAGTAGAAACGAGAAGCTCAGTCTTTCTCTGAGGAGTCGAAGTCCATCCGCTTAGTGAATGTTTGCCGAAAGAAATGGACGACCGTTGCATAAATGTATTGAGGCGGATTTCTGATTATTTCATCTACTGTACATCGCTACTAAGTTCAACGGCCGTGAAGTCAATAGCCGGATTGCATCTCTGCAATTTGGTCGACAATAATACTTTTCAGTGGCGAATTAAATCACGGTTTGTTGTCGAGTTCTCTTTACCGTAAATAGCATACTCTTTCCAAAGCCTGTCGAAAGCACAGCCAGAACATCTTTACCTAGAAGCCTAGGCTCTGTATAGCTTCCTCCTGCTCCGTTTTCAAAGTACCTTTACCCAGCCGCGGAGAAAGAAGCGAGCAGCTGTGTTCTCTCTAGAAAACCTTTGGAACCAAGGTAAAGGCGAAGAAGGGTAAAGGCGAAGGCGAACTTTGAAAACGGAGCAGGAGGAAGCTATAGCAGAGCCTACTTCTAAGTAAAGATCTTCTGGCGCTATGGAAAGAGCATGATATTTACGGTTTACGAACTTGCAAAAGAGAACTCGACAACAAACCTCTCGCAGTTCGCAGTTTCTCCGTTGAAAGCAGGTTATCTGCAACACGGCGAAGGGCAGCTTTCGTATTCGTATTCTTAACGGGTTCCATAGTCAGTAGAACACAGAGATAAAGCACGTGTGTTGTTCCTGTCACATCTGCGCCTGCGTAGCGCCTGCGTTTATTACCAGACATAACAACTCCAAGGATGACTACCGAGGAGTTCTGGGTACGAGGTTCCCAAGGTCAACCGGGAAGTTACTGAAGCGTGAAGTTCAATTCAAAACGTCGAGTTGAAAATATGTCGTCGACTTTGTAATGTGAAGCTCGAACGACGAATGCATGACGTGGAGTTTAGAATGAACAGTGACAATCTCGAATGTAAAACTTGAACGACAAATATAAAACACGTATGTTGAAACCTTAATAAAGCTTATAAAATACAAAATAACAATATGAAATATTCTACTTGAGTGTAAAATTCATGTGAAGAACTTCGAATTCAAACCATGAATTTTGGCGGGGATGGTACGCCATAGTTTCTCGGTAATGTTGATTTCAAATTGCGGTTTTGGAAAACACAGCGGTGTGCGGATTATGGCACGCCGTTTGTAGCAAAATTCAATGTTTAAAAAAACAATTCAATTCAATCAGCGTTCATTCAATTCAATCATTATATTCAATTCAATCCTTGTGTGACATTCAATTCAATCTCTTATATACATTTCATTCAATCTTCCAAAATACATTCAATTCAATCTTCCGAGATATATTCAATTCAATCTTCGATATTCATTCAATCTTTTGGGGAGAGCGGTCCAGGTTTGTCGCGTAGGGACTAAGCACCACTATATGTGGGCTACCTGTGGTTTCAGAATACAGTCGGATCGAGCTGGGACAAAATGGCGGAAAGTTTTGACGTTGAAGTTGACCTTGAAAAAATTCTAAGTTCCGTTCTAGAGAAGACGCATTTCATTTGCCAAGGGCCTTCCATTGATCCCGAATTAGCCGAGGAACATGCAGTTATTATTGATAAAAGCGTTTCCTTAATTAGATCGATCGTAGACTGTGATGGAATTGGGTTGACAGACAAAATGGAGCTGGAGTCACTGTCATTAGGGGTGGACCATTAGAAATCCTGGGAGGGGGGGTGGAAAACTTTTTGTGCACGATATTTTTTTTAGCAGTGTGAGTTCTGCAAGAATGTTTTTTTAAAGGCGATAGCTCTGCACGATTATTTTTTTCGGTGCACATTTTATAGTACAACGCTTAAATGTTCTTCAAAAACTCATGAATAATTAATGAGCATTTTGTCCAATCAGATGAAGCAAATCAGTCACGTGCATGCTCCTTTATACCTGATAAAATCTCATCATTCTAAAAGTCCCGCGGAGGGATTTGAATTCTGTCCCAGAGGGAAACGGGGTTAATGATTGAGACAATGGAATTTCTATTGATGTTTCAGCTTTCTCACTGAATTGCTAATTAGGATGAACGTTTTATATAAAGAATATTAATGAACATGAAATTTTATATAAAGTTTCATCCTAATTAAGAATTCACTGATAAAGACCCAAAGATAGCAAAAAGTACACGGAACATAAGGTACCTAGATAATAAATTTTGCACTAAATTTACTAATATCAGCAGACTACCGAGATACACAGATAATATTTTTAAAATGAAGTTATCCAACTACCATTACTTGTTTACCGAGCCACTGTTTAGTTCCAATTATTAAACCAAACTCAAAGCCGTAAAATTATAAAAACGTGCATTAAACTTACATATTTTGTGCCGGAGTCAAAAATTTAGAGTCTGCCGTCATGTCAGTCACATCGCTTTCCAAGTCTTGAACTTTATCGAGGTAAACCACGACACCAAATCCTTCAAGTGCAGATTCTACTTGCATTGCGAAACGCGGCTTCAAACAACATAGTATGGTAATTTCTTCATGTCATTCCCTTGAGATTTTCGTAATTGCAGGCGGTGATTACTCGAATATTTTGCATGGCGTTGTGAATACAAAGGTTCAATGGTTCATTAAGTAACCATTCCCTTGAGATGTGCGTCTTTCTTTCATTGCATTCTTAAAGCGTTTTTGAAGCCGTTTAAAACACTCACAGCACGTGTTTTATCAAGTCTAAAAATTCTCGGGCTTCGCCCTCGAATTTTTAAACTGGATAAAACACTGCTGTTCGTGTTTTAAACAGTACATAATAGGTCTAAGTTATGATTATCGTAAACTGAAGTATGTATAGAACCCATTCTAATATAATTCACATAACAAAGAAAATACCAGTTTAACCTTGAGTTTAAATTAAATGAATGTGTAAATGTATATAATAGACTTAGTGATAATAAATTTAAGCCATACTGTAATATATGCAACTTAAACCATAGCATTAGACTGTTCCCTAGCATATTCCTGCAAATTTGGCATTTTGGAATAACCTTTGTATGCCTTTGACTTCAATAGGGTTTGAGGATGAAATTGTCGAATTATTTAGTACATATTTACAGCCTGTGAATACAACCATAATATCATATAATAATAATAATGTTGTTAATGTTATAAAAAATGAGTTAAATTCCGCGTGAAAATTTACAGACAATGTATGGAAACCGGAAAACACGATTGTACGCTTCACAGCACAACTACATCCCTCAAATTTCGACATGTTAATCTTTTACCTGGTATCGTAAGTTTGTATCTGAAAAATATTTCAGAAATTCGATTTTACGGATTTTATGTGGCATCGGATTCCCATCGATTCCCATGCACCCCTTTCAAAATGTCGGAATTTACCGCGAACTGGTCTATTAAGCTTGATTCTTGGAAGTCTAAAATCGTTCTTTCTCCTTATATTATACATGTCAATGTCACTGTTCTTTAAGAACATACTTATATATTAAAATATGACGATGTACAATACGACGTTTGGAAAGAGTAGACCAATTGAGATTTCACAAGGCTTGTGCCGCCGAAGAACTATAACTAGGTAAATTCAAGAATTATATTGGCCGCCTTATTTTGCAAAATCTGAAGATCGTGCATAAGGGTTGAGTTGTCACCCCATATTGCATCAGTGTAGTCAAAACGTGGACATACCACGGTGGGCACAAATGACCCTCAAATCGCTCACGTTGCTATATTTTCAAAATCATTAAATTACACTGATTTCTGAATTCCCATCATCTTGATAACAAAGAAATCGAAAACCCGAGTTCGATTAGTTAAGAGGGAGACAAGTTATTAAATGTTATTTTTTTGTAATTTTCCCGCCAAAATTTGTCGGGAAATATTCAACGTAAAACCACTTACCAAATAACTTCTTAATTCAACTTTTAGAGTTTAGAATAGTTGTTCATGAAAATCTAGCAACTTAAAGAATACATTTGTACCCACAATCGTATGTTTATAGAATTTCCAATTTTTGAGAGGAATTTCTTTAACATTCACAGTGAACAAGAGTATACGTCATTATGACGTCATATATTTTTGAAAACGTCTCTTAGAACATAAATATGAGTATTTTTCGGGTTTTAACGAATAACTGTACTTATTGTACACTGAATAAGCTCAATTATGGTTATTTTTATATTCTTCAATGTAGAAAGTATAATTTAAGTCATACCATGGACTTAAGGACTTAATTTAAGTTCTTACTAACTCTGCAAATATTTATCGTGGAGACTTCAAAATTGCGGCATTCAAAAATAAATATTTATGTTGTTGTGATAACATGCTTTGTTGCAAACGTATACATAACGAAGAATTTGACCTTAAAAGGAGTCGTTCATCATGACGTCACACGTCAATATACAAATCCGATTGAATTTGAAGACGTAATTTCATATTAATATTAACCCAGACACCAAGAATTTCGTTAAATTTGAGGTCGAATTAAATTTGTTTTTCTAGTTTATACATTTTTGGCACGCTCAATGTGAGCGATTTCAGGGTCTTTTATTCCCACCGAGTACTAAACTATTATACAAAGTAAGGCGTGTCTCGAGGGGTAATAAGTCGGCCTGATACGCTTGACCAGACCAAGCCTTTGGTTACTTTAATAGGTAGAAGGCCTCTACTGGTCATGCCAAGTCATATGCTTATTAATTATAATACCGAGGTACTTGATATTGTCAGAGCATTCGAGGGGCACCGACGTTGTCTATAATGACATCGATGTTAGAGCAAGATTTCAGTTTATGTGGACTACCTATTAAGATAAACTTAGATTTAGAAGTATTCAAAGTCAGGCGATTTAAACGAAACCAAGAGGCCAATTTTGCCAAGTCATGATTTAAGCAATGTTCGATGTCATTGATAGAAGGACGGCTACAGTATATTACGGTGTCATCAGCGTACATGGTCACTTGGCAATGATCTAGAGTAATAGGAAGGTCATTGACGTAAACCAAGAACAAGAGAGGACCGAGAATACTCCTGTAGCACGCCAACTCGCACTGAGTACGAAAAGGACTAACAGTCGCCTATTGCAGTTATCTGGTTTTGGTTATCAAGGTCAGGAGGTAAACCAAATTACAACTTCACTGCAAGCACCAATGGCCTTGAGCTTTGTCAGCAAAAGGTTGTGGTCCACAGCCTTGGACAGGTCTAAGAATACTGCACCAGTCACCTTGCCATTGTCCATGTGTTGTAGCATGTTGTCAGTGAAGTGCGCTAAACCAATTTCAGTAGATAACCTCGGGTGGAAACCAAACTGATTAGGTGTGAGGATTTTCTCTTTCGAGAGATGATGTACAGCCCTTTCAAGAATCTTACTTACAGCAGGTAGAATACCCAAGGGGGTATTCCTGTTTGTGACGTATTTTGTATGTGCCGCGGGGGTGGGTCAGGGTTTTGAGCTCAGTTTGGGCAGGTAGGGTCAGGGTTTTGACCTAATTTGGGCACATCAGGGTCAGGATTTGAGTTTAATTCCTTTTGAGGTGAACAATTTATTTCTCAGGGCCTATTTGTTTTTATTTAAAGAAGGGGCAATCAGGTTTTTTTTCCGAAAAAGGGCGCAATCAGGGTTTTGGAGCTCGGATTTTGGGTCAAACAGGGTCAGGGTTTGAGATTGAAACTTTGCTGCTAACAAAGGTCCGATCGATGTGAAGTGGTTGTTAAGAGCACAAGCGATCGACGTTGGCTCTGTTAACTGTTTTCCATCAGATTGGATAAAGGTCGGCTGGGAGCCATCATTAGATCTTACAATGTATTACTGCAAGTCAATCATTCATTTATAGTTTTCCATAGAGCATCTGAATTTCCTTTGTTTAGTCTAATCAGATCTTTATAGTAATTTGCTTTACATTCCTTGACTTGTTATTTACTTTGAGCCGCAGTTTTTTGTAACGAGCCCAGTGATGTGAGGAATTTAATTTGATCGCCTTAGAAATCATATAGTCCCGGTCTTTCATTGCTTGGCTCTATTCAGGCCAAATACAAAATGCATACCCCAATATTTCATTGTCCATGATGTTTTGCACAAGACTATAACATGAAAATATTTCCATGTGTTCGAAATTACTGGCACAGACTCAGGAATCTTTGAGAATGTGCACATCAGTTAAAGTTTACTCAATGAAACCTGACGTTAAACGCGGTTGCAAAAACTAATGGCATCAGAGAATAATTTGAGCCTTCAGTAATTAACGCCAGTTGATATTTCCATGATAACAGTGACTAAACTATTTTTATGAAGGTTGGGGAGGTTGTTTTCATCTGGAAACACCTGAAAATTAGTTACACAGACTGTGTGGGTAATCTTTAGAACTATATTTGGTAAAACTGAATTGCTAGAATTTTTTCAAAACAAAAATTGAACAATGCATCAGTTATGCTCCTTTGCAAGATTTTTTTTTTTGTGCCTTAGTGCTTGCAGGAATATTTTTTTGGGACATTTAGCCTTGCACGATTTTTTTTTTTGGAACTACCCACCCCCCCTCCCAGGATTTCTAATGGTTCACCCCTTAGCTTTTGCCGATGTTTTGTCGTCATTACGCCATCAAATAACATTAAGTTCTTTGGTAAAACCAACAACTGTTGCTAATATCAATGTTTCTAAATGCAGCGGTGGAAATTGAAGGTGGGAAGGCCTTACTTTGATATTCCTGCCGAGATCTTAGAGGAGCTTCGAGGCCTGGGATTTACGTGGACGAAGATCGCAGACATGTTGGGAGTTTCGAGATGGACAATCTCAAGAAGGGTGGCTGAATACGGACTTCAGGACTTAAAGTGCTTCAGTAATGTGTCTAATGAGGATTGGACAAACTAGTCAAGGATTATATCCTTGACCATGGGACAGCTTGTGGGCAAGTGTGGGCAAGTGTACATAGCAGGACACATTAAGTCAGTTGGCCTAAGAGTTCAAAGGAGAAGAATTAGAGAGTGCATGGCCGTGTGAATCCAAAGAACACTGCTCTGAGGTGGGGTGTTTTGGTTTCAAGAAGGACATACCAAGTAGCATGGCCAAATTCGCTATGGCACCTTGATGGCCACCATTCTTTGATACGGTGGAAACTAGTCATCCATGGCTGTATTGATGGCTTTTCACGAAGAATAATGTATCTCAATTGCAAGCCTAATAACCTAGCAGAAACTGTACTGGAATTGTTTCTGTCTGCAATAGAGGGTAGTGGAATTTGGCCATCAAGGATAAGAGTGGACAAGGGTGTGGAAAATGTTTTAGTGTGTGATGCAATGGTATGTCAAAAGGGTGAGGGCAAGAGGAAGTTTCATTGCTGGCCCATCCACTCACAATCAAAGAATTGAAAGGTTATGGAGGGATGTTTTTAGATGTGTATGCCATATCTTTTATTACACATTCTATGCAATGGAGTCTACAGGTATACTTGAACCTGACAATCCAGTTCGTCTTTTCACTCTGCATTTGGTCTTCATTCCAAGAATAAACAAGTGTCTTGCTGAATTAATGGAGGCATTTAACAACCATCGGGTAAGCACAGAACAGAACTGGACCCCTTACCAAATGTGGACCAATGGGATGATGCATCCAGACAACCCAATGGCAAATGGACTGCTTGAGGAACTAGAGGACTATGAACTGCAGATGTATGGCTATGATGCTGAGGGACCCTCTCCTGTTTCAGAGGATGGAAGTGTAGTTGTTGATCCAATTGAGTTAGATCATAAAGATCTGATTGCAGCATATGTTCTAGAGAGAGTAAATCCAGTGACGCAGTCATTTGAAATGGGAATAGATATCTTTACTGAGGCACTTGAACTTGTGAAATGTCAATTAGAACTGTTGTAATACAGACATTTTGCTACATTCTTGTATCCACGAAGAAGTCAAAACTAAGACCTTAATTTATGCTCATTTTCACACATTAGCATGCACAAAAAAAGCAATTAGTTTACATCAGATTCCCCTCCCAAGTATTCCATGCCCATTCAAGACAGGTTTGATGCTATCAACATTAATGTAGTACTACCCATGCTAAATTTGATTGCTTTTAATCATGTACATAACTGCATAGTTAATCATAACAAAATGCAACATGAATAAGATTTCAACTCAACAGTAATTTCAGGGTGGTAAACGGGGGTATGCATCATGGTACACAGCAAAAAAATATATATATATATTGTGCTTGACCTTAGCAGTAGTCCACTATAGTCCTGGGGAAACTCTAAATTAATGTTCACAGAAAATAACATGGCCATACACGACCCTCATTATTTTCTCAAAACAACCCTTTACCACCTGTAAAAAAATGTGTAGCTCTAAAATATATAAATTTATCACTATGGATTTTTAAACTGGAACTATGTTATGTAAATAACATTAACATTGCTTGATTCAGCATAAACAATGGCACCAGGCATGTGTATGGTACAATTGATCCTTTGTTCAATTTTGCCTATTCCATAGCACACCAGCAAAGGACCTAACTAAAACAGGTGATTTTGAACAAGAGATCTAATACTGGTACCACAACACAGTTCTGTTTACATTCTCTTAACAATAACAGGGTTCTCATGTCATTAGCCTGTGTAGCAAGTGTTTTGGGTTTTTTTGTTTTTTTTCACGGAGAACCCAGAAGAATCGAATCAAGATTCCTTTACTCCACCCACCCCCCTCCCCATTTTTGGCTCGCCCCCATTTCTTTTGCAGCTAATAATTTGATTCTTCAGTTTTTGTGGGTTTCTCAGCGAAAAAAAACAACAACACTGAATCGTAGGCTTATAATTATGTTGATAAAAATGGTCTAAATTGACCAAAATGCAATAATTGTCAGAAATAGGACTGGCCATTATTGAGAACGTAAAATATTTTGTACATAATATATGTTTTCACCGGCTTTTTATTCTATCGCGACTCTGCAAAAGCAAAATTAGAAGTCAAATGCATATAGAATGTTTTACGGTTTTAGGCATTTTTTTGTTAAATCAGATTAATTGAAAGCAGTCTAATGCATTTGTCGACTGCACAAATTAGCATAATTTCAAAGGCTAGACACACCTTCCTTTTGCTTGATAAAATAAAAGGCCACTCACAGATTGAGACAAAAAGCTATATATATCTCAAATTAAAAACTTAAAAATGGCATATATACTATATAGTTATGCAATGCTTTTCTCATGGCATACTGTGGAATATCCCACGCGTCACTTGTATTTCCTTGGTATACACACGAGCCTTTTTAACTATTTTATACCATACCATAGAAAATACAGAGGTTGCAATGCATGATGGGAATGTTGAGTTGAATACTGACGAATATACAACAAGCTTTCCTGCTTCCTGATTGGCTGTATTTTTTATGGTATGGTATAAATATATATATATATATATACAGCGGTTTGCAAAAATTATGACACCTTCAACATTATCAACACAGATATATCGAGAGTATCATGGGAAGGCTTCCAGCTCAACGCATTGGTGCAGAACGCTACCCGATAGTCATGAATGAGCCTAAACATTGTTTAGCCTTACTATTTAAAACTATGGATGTTTTTAGCACCTTTAAGTCTTCCCATGATACCCTTGATATGTCTATGTTGAAGGTGTCACAATTTTTGCAAACCGCTGTATATAAATGATATATATATAGACTATAATAACTAACCCAAAATGGCAATTTCCAAATATCCACCAAAAATGCTAGTTGCGGCTAGTTGTGTGTGTGGGGGGTGGGGGTTGAGGACATTGCCATTTAAGACCCCCCTGGAAATCCAGGCTTAAACCGAACCCCCCTCCCATGGAAATTCCGAGCGCCCAGTACACCCGCTCCCCTGGAATTCCAAGCATCTATTACCACCCCTTCCTTGGAATT
>JAOWCC010001501.1:18923657-18987854 GCA_030867875.1 Actinernus sp. WN-2022
CTGCTTTTACGGTACATATACCGCATAGTGCAGCCATGCAATTTACATTCATTAGTGTTGTTAGTATAATGCCTCCGAGACCCGACCGTTGCACCGGGCGAAAATCCCCTACTCGCACGAAGAGCACAGCGGAATCTTTAACGTCCACCGTATACAGGGTTAAAAGCGAAGGTAGACGGGAGATGTCGGAAGATGCAGCGCCTTCTCCTCGATTATTTTAAGACACTGTATTAGCTTTAACTATATATGACCGCAGTACATATTTAGTTAGATTTAGGTATATGGCAAGGTGGGTGTGGCCTCAAATAGTTTTGGACGGTTACCCCGGGTACGAGATGTAAGTAAATTTGCAAGCTTTGATTAACAGTGTCATGCAAAAGTAGAATTACTCAGCCGTAACAAATGGCTGAGTTCTATGTCCTCAACCCAACGACTAAACAAAGATCGATGTATTCGGAAAAAAATCAGTTCTGCTATTTTATTTCTCTGTGTTGTTAATTCTCCAATGATAAATCTAACTTGTATGGTAGCCTGCTTACAGGCTCTCGGGTTTAGTTTTCGGGTTTAGTTTAGTTTTCGCACTCGGCTCCGGGCCTCGCTCGGCCCACCCGAAAACTAAAACTAACATTTCCGAAAAAAAACCGAGAGCCTGTAGCTCCACAATACACCTTTTGAGTCACAAATTTTCAAATTTCCGTTCTCCGACGCGCAACACAGAGAAATAAACTAGCACAACCAGGAGCCCATTACTACTGAGCAACTGATGGGCTCACGGCTAGCTGGCACAACTTATTACTTTAGAATACGGATCTTTGTACCCTTGGAAGCGGGGAGGCCTCTGCAACAAAAAGTCCCAAATCAGCCAATAACTGACGACAAAGGACAACAGATATAGCAAAGGTACGTTTATTTCATTTGATGTTAAGCTATTAATCATGTATTAATAATAGTAACACCAACATCTCGCAATTAGAGTTTTGGTTGCCTGTGCATATAAAAGTAAACCAGACTCAGTAATGCCGTAATCATTATGTAGCTTTGCCGTAACTCTGTAATTGGGTTGGATCAGAAAATCAGAAAATCAGGTACGTTAATTTTTTATTTAGATTTATCGACGACCCCTTTAGGGACCATTCATTATGTATGCCTTGGGGGGGATTCATCACAACACTGAACAAAAGGTTTTGACCCCCTTCCAAACCAAACAAAAAACATCATGACCCCTAGCATGGTAAAATGATACAGCCCCCCACAGTGGTAAAATGATACAACCCCCCCCCCCCCCCCCGAAACTCACTTCCCTCACACTTTGTCTCTGTGTGTTGCATAAATATAAATGATAAGAATCACAACCTTTCAATGTTGATTGAAATACAAATCCAATAGCTGAAATTAAAATGCCTGGACCTGTCATAAGCAATTTAGGAAAGGCTACGTTGTCAGATTGACCTTTTGATATCCATTCAGTCCATGAATGTCAATGGACTGAATGGACTTGTTCAACTGTATCTTGTATAATATACAATACGAGATTAAATATTTTAAACATTATTCGGAGGTGTCTTAAAATTATAAAAATTAGCAGCCCCCCGTTTCTATAGGTATGATTTTCAATGACCCACCCTCTCAGTTTCTTGAATTTTCGATGGCCCCCCTCTTTCTTGATTAGCCAGATTAGTGCAATTATTGTCATAGTACAAACGATATGTTGAGATTCGAAGCGGTATGAAAATAGTGACAGTATTCAGATCTATTCAGTTCGTATGAATGTGGCTTGTGATACTATACAATCGGTCTATGACCGTCTATCAATCAATCAATCAATTTATTTCATCACAGTTTCTTATGTATATGTACAATATTGTTTTTAATAAATTCAAGTAACTGATGAGGAGCCTACTGGAAAGCACAGCAATGCTTATTAATTGTAGACCCCTGTAAAAGTAATTAAGAATAAAATAATATAGGAATTCCGTAAAATCCCGGTTATAAGCCCTGGGCTTATACTCATTCGTAAGTTTTTTTTGGTGGGCTTATAACCGGGGGGGGGGGGGGGGCTTATAACCGGCAGGAAAAAAGTGTTTGGAATTCAGAGGAAATGATTTTATGAAAAATCAACCAATGATAGTAAATAAATACGAAATAACAACAACTTCTGCTCAAAAGATTGGATACCGTATATGAGGGGCTGAATGGGGGGGTACCAATATCAGTTAACAGCTAATTTTTTAGCTATTTATCAGTTATCAGTTAAATTGTGCTGTTATCAGTTAAGTTATATAAAAAGACTACCCTAACCTGATTTGAATACATATTTGCTGGTATGAAATGAATAATAACCGCTAATTCAACATCAAACACTACATTTTGTCTTTTCATTTGAACAACATAACTTTTAATGATAACATCCTATTTTATGTGAAGGAAAATGTACATAATTTAGTAGAATGCTCGCATAAAAATTGAAAATTGCGAACCAAGGCAGGATGTAAGAAACATTGCAAAATTCAAGTATTAAACTGGATCAAATCTGTCGAAAACCATCCGAAAAGCCAATAATAGCATGTGACGTTACGTCATTTTAATAAAAAATCATGAAATATCAGGTAACAGCTATCTCACAAATATCAGCTAACAGCTAAATAAAGGTGAAATTCTCAGTTAACAGCAATATTTTTGGCCCATTTCTCAGTTATCAGTTAACCCCATTCAGCCCCTCGTATATCTTATAATTACTCGGGCTGCCTGTGGCAGGCACAAGTCTTAATCTGCAGGTTTTGTTCTGTGCAGCAAAAGTTCTGTGCATGCGTTAAATTATGCATTATTTATTGGCGCAAGAACAGCAGATAAAGTTACATAGAGGCATACAAATTGACATAGCTAGCTCCCGGAGCTAGCTCCATCACAGGATGGACAGGATACAACTTATAATATGGTACAAATATAAACATACATTTGAGACAATAATCTAATAGAACTCGGAACCTGCAGTATAACAGAACAGCAGACTAAATTGTAAACGTGTGTTACATGAATAAGTAGTGTTTAAATTAAGAGGTCAACATACGAGAAAAACAAAAATATTAAATTACATATATACTAGGGGAGCAGAGAATGAAAGTCACCGCGCTTTCAGCTAATAATTCTTCCATTTGGCTAATATTACTAAGAGGATTTCAAACTGATGAAAGTGTATTTCATCTTCAATCTCATGTGGCCCGAGTGAAAGCCCAGATGGGCTCTTGTGAAACTTGAAAAGCAAGTAACCACGTTGTCGGATTTTTATATTTTTAGCATAAACGGCATAAACATGAGATGGGCTTATAACCGGGGGGCTTATAACCGGGATTTTACGGTAGTTAGCTAATATAGGAATATCAACTTACCAAATCGTTTCCCGCAGTTCTCCTTTCCAACTTTACATCTAAATTTGTTTTTCCTTAGGTAGTTTTCCCCACCTTTCCCCTCTTCGTATAAAAAGAGCAACGCAGTCAATTATAGCTTCGGGTCCTTCGGGACTCGCTTGCGGACCTTGCGACATGGCGCGACGAGATGAATGTAGGTTCTGCAATAGGTCGCAAAGGGTCCAAAGTTCACATTACAAATCACAAACTTGGAAACAGCATTATCATTGGATAACAGACAATCAAGTGAAATATTAACTGGAATTGCAAACCGCAAGTCGCCACTACGTCACGTAGAGTTGAATATTAAAGACATCGCGACATCAGATCACATCAATAACGGAAACCGCAAACCGGAATTACAAATCTTTCACCGAATACCGCTTATCAAAAAGCATTAGATCCGCACACCGCTGTGTTTTCCAAAACCGCAAAACCGCATTTTGAAATCAACATTACCGAAAAACCGCAAGAATATTAGCTGAAATACCCCCATGGCCATGTCCCCCTCATTAAACGTTTCCCCAAACGTATCGCCATCTTGAAATGCCCATGCGGTCTTGCCTCGACTCGGCCAGAAAAAATTGCCATGACCCTTAGCACTTAGCAGGCTCCGTACTATTCAGTTATTATTTACTCAAACATCTTCAAACTCGGTACACGTCGGGCATAAAGAACGTCAAAATCGCCCGGGGGTACTTACATGAAAAATGGGTATGTATGGAGTGAGGCCAAGAGACTCGAACCCTGACCCTGTTTGACCCAATCCGAGCTCCAAAACCCTGATTGCCCCCTTTTTAGGGAAAAAATACCCTTATTGCCCCTTCTTTAAATTGTTTTCAAAACACGGTCGGATATATATCCCGGCCGGTTACCGCGTACCGGGATTGCATGCAAAATACGGAACATTTCAAGTCGGGACGTGGTATTGGGTAAACAAATCAGCAGATGGAGTACATAGATAAGTACTGAAGTACACAATGTAAGGGAACCTCAGTGCTTGCATGTGGATAGGCGATCAAAATGCGGCAACAGAATGTATTTTTTTTGACATAGTAGCTAAAAAAAAACTGAACCCTAACTGCCTAAAAAATACTGAACCCCGACCCTGACTGCACCCAAATTATACTCAAATCCTGACCCTGATCTGCCCAAATCAGGTCAAAATCCTGACCCTACCTGCCCAAACTGAGCTCAAAACCCTGACCCACCCGGGCGGCACATACATAATACGTGATAAACAGGAGTACCCCCCCCCCCCCCCGGGCAAAATCGGCATCAGTGAGCGTGGCCAAATAATTAAAATTAACACCATTTCTTTACTTATAGTCTCAATTTGAAAAAATGTTGGTGAGTTGTTAACAAAATAAAACCACATATTTTATGTGTTTTATGTTAGTATGATAACGTTGTTGTGACGTCATAATCGATGCCTCCTTTTTTGGTGAAATTCCCCCTTTTATAAACGTCACAAACAGACTACACCATCAAAGGACCTTCATGACACACATTCATTTGGCGCAAATTTGAACGTTCTACGACTACTATAGCAAAAGTTATAGAGGAATGACTGTTTCTATGACGTCAGGAGTCGTACCTAATTTATAAATAACGCTGCCTATTGTTAAAAAATCAAAAAAAGGAAATAATGTGACTTTTGAGTGCAAGACTAGCGCATTTCATCATTAAAACTCGAAAATCACTCAAAGGATTTCCATCTAAGGGCATGTATAAAAAGTATGACGTCATAATGACGTTGCCGAAAATATGACTTCAATTTTAATAGACAAGACAGGAAAGGCTGATTCAACGGTAGAGAGTTTTTCTTCCAATATTTCGATCGGCACGGCCGATCTTCTTCGGGGAAAGAGGCTTACAATGTATCTAATAAACTAGAACCTTTACGAAATAATACATGAATTATGAATTGCACAATCTTATGATAAAACACATATAGACCAATGAAAAGAAGGTGGAGAGTGACATATAATATGAAACAAAAATAAAAATAAAAATAAAAAAGTGACGTGATGATGATTGTGAAATACAAGTTAAGTTTCATCACGTTTATTCATACCTAGAGGTTCAAGAGTTTGACCTCTATCGATAAGATACGCTTCTCGCGCTTTGCGTATACTGTCTCGCTGAGAAAAAACAAGTTCTAGTGGAATTAGCTGCATATCAGTAGGTGAATGATTGTTAGTTAGAAAATGTTCTGAAACGGCAGTAGGCTTGGATGTGTTAGAAGGATTATCTACTGTACGGCGGTGTTCGTTAGGGGCCGTCGACATATTCGAAATGCCCCGCTTAACGCACAATGGACGTTAAGGTCAGACCCCCTCCCCCCCTCCCCCTTAACGTCTACCCATTGTTTTATGCTTTTTTTAGGTCAGAAAAAACAGTAATGAAATACACGGGAGTTCACTTATAAACAAAGTATAAAACAAGCTTAAAGCTTTAATAGCTGCAACTGTACAGTCAGTCAGTACCTCGAATTCCCGTACGAGCTCATTTCGGATCTTGACTAAAATACCCATTCGGACACGACTATAAAACTGAGTTTCACTTACCTGGAGGTTTGAGGTATTTCATGATACTTCTAATCAAACGACCTTGTTGAAATTTCCGGGAAATTCAACAGAAATTGCGCTCTAATGTAGATCTAGCTGACTAGAAACGTTTGATTAAAAAGTGTACTTCTATTGATGAAAAAGTGTTTGCTCTAAATGCCCCACACTAACGTCCATGCCCTTACCCCCTCCCCCCCTAAACGTCCGTTGTGCGTTAAGCGGGGCATTTCGAATATGTCGACGGCCCCTTAAAGCGGTCTTTAAGGCGGCGTTTGGTTTCTCCGATATATTGAACGTTACAGCGTTTACATTGGACCATGTAAATTAGGTTTTTGGAATTACAGTTAATGTGGTGTTTAATAGCTCTTAATTCGCCAGTAGAGTGGAAAGTGTAATTATTAAGACCATTGTCAATGTATTTACAGGTTAAACAATTAGTGCCACAACGAAAAGAACCGGGAGGATCGTTATTAGGTTTGTTAGTTGTTAGTTGAGATCTGACTAAAATATCACGAAGGTTATTATTACGTCGATAAGCGACTAGAGGTACAGATGTAAATATATTTTTGCATCGATTAGAAGACAACAATATGTTAAAATGTTTGTGGATGATAGGAGAACAAGAAGGTAAAGCAGGGTTATAAGTTATAACGAGCGGTACTCGGTTAGATTGGTTGTTAGTTTGTTTGGGCTCTAGTGCTTCGGCGCGGGTAATGTTATTGACACGATCTATTTCTTTGTTAAGAAAATTACGGTTATATCCTCGTTTATTGAGATACGATTTAAGTTCATTAGTGCGTGAGATGAAAGTTTCATTAGAAGAACAGATGCGACGAAGTCTGAGAGCAAGGCTGAAAGGTATGGCGCGTTTGGTGTGGTTAGGATGGCATGAAGAGTGCAAGAGATATTGATGTTTATCCGCAGTAGGTTTAGTATAGAGATCTGTAGCGATGTGACCGTTGTGAAGGCCGACATTCACGTCCAAAAAAGGAATGTTAGAAGAAGAGTGAGAGGAAGTAAATTTAATGGTGGCGTGGATGCCGTTGAGATAAGTGACAAATTCTGTAAGTTGGTCAAGCGTGTGGGTCCAGATTATGAATATGTCGTCAATGTATCTCCACCAACAGTAGGGCTGGTGGGGTGCGTGAGAGAGTGCGTTAACTTCGAATTTAGCTAGAAAGAGATTAGCATAAGAGGGTGCCATTCTGGTGCCCATGGCGGTACCGTGTGTTTGTAAAAAATGTTTGTTATTAAAATGAAAAATATTCATAGAAAGAATCATTCTGATGAGATCACAAAGAGTTTCAGTGTGTAAAGCAGATTAGCCTGCGTAGCAGACTCTCGGGGATATATTCAGAGTGTAGCCGACCGAGGCCGAAGGCCGAGCGACCGGGCCCGAGCGAGCGGAGCCGAGTGCGTTAGCCTTCGGCCTCGGTCGGCTACACTCTGAATATATCCCCGAGAGTCTGCTACGCAGGCTAAAAGCAGATTGGTTAGTACGTTTATTAAGGAAGTGGCGACAGGCGTCAATTCCTTCATTATGTGGAATGTTGGTATATAACGATGATACGTCAAGTGTTACTAGGATAGCATTGTCTGGGAGGTTACCAAGGTTATTGAGTTTATTGAGAAAATGGGATGTGTCCTTGATGAATGATTGAGTTTCGGCAACAAGAGGTTTAAGGTGGTAGTCGACAAAATGTGAAATACGTTCTGTGGGGTGATTGTTACTGGATATAATGGGTCGTCCGGGGTTACCAGGTTTGTGGATTTTAGGCAATATGTAAAAGCGTCCAGGTTTAGGGTCTGTTTGTACGAGGTAACGTCGAGTGTTTTCATCAATGATATTATCTTGATGCATGCGTTTAATGAGGGGCTGAATGGGGGGGTACCAATATCAGTTAACAGCTAAGTTTTTAGCTATTTATCAGTTATCAGTTAAATTTTGCTGTTATCAGTTAAGTTATATAAAAAGACTACCCTAACCTGATTTGAATACATATTTGCTGGTATGAAATGAATAATAACCGCTAATTCAACATCAAACACTACATTTTGTCTATTCAATAGATTTTTCTAGTATCAGATAACTCTGATGTGTCATGTTTAATATTTGACTATTATCAACTGGATCAAATCTGTCGAAAACCATCCGAAAAGCCAATAATAGCATGTGACGTTACGTCATTTTAATAAAAAATTATGAAATATCAGGTAACAGCTATCTCACAAATATCAGCTAACAGCTAAAAAAAGGTAAAATTCTCAGTTAACAGTAATATTTTTGCCCATTTCTCAGTTATCAGTTAACCCCATTCAGCCCCTCTTTAATGTATGTCTGTACGCGTTTATTAATGTGGTCGGTAATGTCGTTATCTTGTTCTTCTTCTTCGGCAACGTCATTATGACGTCATACTTTTTATACATGCCCTTAGATGAAAATCCTTTGAGTGATTTTCGAGTTTTAATGATGAAATGCGCTAGTTTTGCACTCAAAAGTCACATTATTTTTTTATTTTTTATTTTTTAACAATAGGCAGCGTCTATTTATATATATATTGCTGATCAGATCCCTACACCCGAGGAGATCCGGTTTTTTATCATTTCGTCTGTGGTCCCTCCAATTTTCTTTCAATTTTAAGCCGGTTATGAAAAAAAAAAAAAATCTAAAAACATACGATTTTAGCCACCAACGTGTTTTGTGATTGGACAAAATGTCATGCAACAGTATTTAAAACTCTAAAGGATGAATGAAGCGATATTTTGTGTTGTTTATTTCAAAATTCAAACTTTCATAACTTTTGATTTCCTTAACCAATCGACATCGGGTTTTCGATTCCTTTATTCTCATCACGAGGTGATTTTAACAATATACGACATTCCGTTTTTAGAGATAACGAAGAGTTATAAGAAACGTATTACAAATGGATAAATGACGTCATTGTGACGTCACAATGATATTAACATAGCTTAAATTGATAGGTTATATTCCTTTTACGATTCTACACCCACCTACCAAAATTCAATCGTCTGCGTTGAAAACTTTTTAAAATATAGAACTCATGCCGTTTTTATGGTCGTTTGTACGATATTTTATTGAGCCGGCGAGCAGCGAAGAATAAACAGCATGTTCATTTATTGACTTATGCGCGCGCGTATGATAGGCTGCTGACTAGTAATTCGGCGCACTTTTCAATTTCAGAAACAGAAAAAAGGCAAGTGAAATTATCTGCTGCATATCATTCCTTTGTTAAATGGATAGTGATCCCCAAGAGAACATCACAAAGTTTATCCAGGATTTAAAACAGCAAGCAAATCCCAGTGCTGGAAACGAGGGAAATATTTCAAATTCTGCCACAACTCGCACAAGGGTTGACCCTGATGACGGGACAGAGTATGAGTGGGATTCTGTAAAGCAGGGCTGGTTTCCTAAGGTACCATACGATGCAGACGTAAACGTATATATCTTTTCTGTATCTACAGTGTAATGTCGTTTTAGTGCAGGCAGTGTAATTGAGAGAGTTAGAAAGTCACAGACATCTAGTCATATAATTCTCGCCAACGACAACGTACGTTGTTATGTCTTATGACATCTACATTTTGTAACTCACACATACTACATGTATCCCCTGCTAATCAGTGCGTTGTTTTCTATTACTGCAGTGTAATCTAATGCATCAATCGGCAGCTTCTGCCTGGGGGCTACCCCCGGGGATCCTGGGGGATTTGTCGAAACTCATCAAATCCCCCTGGGTATGGGGCAGAGGAATTCCGACAAATCCTTTGAAGGAAAAAATCGTTTGAGCAATAATAATCTGGGATCCAACCGATCTGCGTTCCGACCGATCAAATCCTGATTTTCCAAGGTGCCGTCATCAGTTTAGAATTTGACCTTCCTGTAGCTGTATATGGTAATAATAGATCTAGATTTGGTCTCAAAACAGATAATCCATCAAACTAAGATCACATGCCTTCCATTAATTCAATTTTTTAAACGAGTAATCTCCTCAAAGCTGCATTTGTTTAGAGCAAACAAGGTGCGAATAGTATTAAATACTGCATACTACGATTAAACAATACATGAAACTTGAGACTGAAACATGTAGGTGCTTTTAAACTTTTAAAAGTTTTAAAAGCTTTTAAAAGTAAAGTGTTTCTGAGTTTTCCCTTTATGGGAAATAATTTCTGTTCCCAGCTCATAAGTCACAGATCTTGACTGGTTCCCACTGGTTTGAAACTTCCTGTGAGAGAAAACATCTTCAGCTATCTCATGTGTCAAAACTATAATAAGGAGAGGAGTAAAAGAGGATATGCACAGAAGCTTAACTGTCTACTTGTGCTCTCAGATCTCACACCGGTACAGGCTTTGTTGTTCTATCCTTTTCCAAGCCATATGTTGTAGTCATTTAATGGAAGACCAAAGGAAAATTTCTATAACAAAGCTGCTTTGAAGAGTAGTTGATGTTCTTCTTGTTTTCTGGTGGCGATTGAAGCAAATTCAATTCAGCAGAACTGATACCCATGGTGTCCCGAGTGGTGTCAAATCTGATTGGCTGCAACATGAAACAAAAAACATGCTGGAAACTTCTGAGTAATTAGTTAGTAATTTTTTACACATTTTCTTTGATTTTATATCCACATGTGTACACTCAGGGTTTGTCAGTTAATGTGAAAATTGCTGAAAATAACTCCAGCTCAGACTGCAACATGTACAGCTCTGACAAAGGGCTAGCACTTGAACCACAATCACCTGTAGCTGCATCTTACTTCCCATGGTGCAGGTTGCATATCCGTATCAACTTTGGGTTTACTAAACTAATTTTTGCAGCAGATGGCATATGATGGGGCCATATTCCATTACTTAGTATTATCTCAGTTTTAATTAGTATCTATTAATTAGTATAATCTTAGGATAACTTAGCATAAATTAGCTTTAACTTAGTATTATCTTAGGATTACTTGATTTGCCTTACTATTATTAAATTCTTTCATATTCCTGTTTTTGTCTCTGTAAATTTTTATGTGTGTCATGGCTTATATGAAAACCAACTTACATGTAAGTTGATTGTAAACACCATGGGTACATTTACATAAAGGTTTGATTGATTGATTATTTACATGTATCAAGACTTCTGATTATGGACTTCTTATGTATTATGTAACTGATATAATTTTATTAAGTATAGTACTGTGTGTTAATTATAGTAGTTTAGGTTTAGATTATTAGTGGTTTTTAGTTTATAAATATTTTAGTAGCACTATTTGCAAATTACATTAGCTTAGGGATTATTCTTATATGATTGTTAAGTTTAGGACCATTGTAACATGCATTTGAAAATGTTATATTGATATTTGTGTAATAGCAATATTTACTGCATGTTATCCATTGTCATTAATGTGCCAACCAGAGATCCATTGGTTACTGACACAAGCAGCCTTTTGAAATCATGGTTGGCACATTAGCATAGCAATTGTAATGTTTATCAACACTAAACATCACTATTAATATTAGTAAATTATCATTATAAATGTATCCATTTCTTTTGCACCTCTGTTGGAAGGTTGATGAAGACTTCATTGCGGCATATCAGATGAGCTATGGGTTCACTTCATCTGATGGTCAAGACAAACAAGAGGGAGATTCAAGCATTTCAACAAGTGACACTACCACCACTGAGGCACACACAGGACAACCAGTTGCTGGAAAAACAGGGGTACATTTAAAACAATGCTACTAAGGTTTCCTATAGTTTATAAATTGTTGCTCCAATGTCAGTGATGATGGTTTAGACTTACCAATAATTAAAAATCCAGCTAAGTGGATGACAGATACATTTGCAATTTACAAAGTCTGTTATAATCAGATGCTGTATCTGTATTCCTAGCCTCCTCCACAGGCAACTCGTGTTAGTTTTAGGGGTTTCAGCCATGCCACTGCACTACCACACAAATAATAAAAGCGACAATATTTTCTGTGCCTCATGTGTCCCTAGGGAGTATATTAGGAGGCGCAGCTGTCAAGAAAATATTTTGACAGCACGTTACAAAAGAGTCGGCAGTCCCTACTTATCAGCCATATTGAACCATGTGAGGCCATGTTTAGCCATGTTTAGCCATCTTGAACCATGTTTACCCATGCTTGTTTATAAATTAGAGGAATAGGGCTAGAAGGGACTTGCTAGCAGTCTACCGCTTCACTGGTTAGCTCAGTTGGTAGAGCACGGTTTAGAGTACGGGAGGTCGGGGGTTCAAACCTGGCCGCATCCTTGGGCAGGGACGTTTGTAAGCCATTGGCCTTGTCTCCTTCTACTTCTAACCAGTATTTGAAGGGGACGTGAAAGAACCTGTTGTACTACTCGAAAAAGAGAAGGGGATTGTCACCCGGTACAGCAGCCTGGCCATTGTACTAACCACACACTCAACATTGTAAACTGCGTGGCAGCCATTGGGGCCCTAACAGCAGTCCGAAAAATTCTCTGACGGGATATGTCAGTAAAATGTAAAGCACCATGAAACTGTGGTATATGCCGCTATATAAATATGGCCTATTATTATTATTATTATGATTATTATGATGATGTCATAATGTTCTACCAGGATGATGGAGAAACCCAGGCTGAAGAGAAAGGCAAAAAGAGAAAAATTAAGGAGGAAGGTAAATATGTACATGTACTAGTACACAATCATGTAGTTGTCTTTAATTTAGTAAATTGATATTGTACATGTATGTAACAGGCTGTATTAGTACTGTACTGCCATTTTTATGGTTTTTACATTGTGGTTATATTTAACAGATAAAGTTGAAAAGCCTTAGCCATTTACTATTATACAATACATACTACTGTCAAAAAACATGATCATGACAGGCATTTGAGAATAGGCACATGCTTTTGACATACATACATGCATGTATCTTTAGTGTTCTCAAACCACTGGAGTGTTTTTTATGGCTGCAGTATAATATATGGCTAAGACTTCTTTACTTGCTTTATGATATAGATTTGGGGCATGCGATGAAAGCAATCAAGCAGTTCAAAACAATGTAACATGCTGCACATGTTAATTATATACTGGTACTGTGATAAAACACACTTTTTTTAGCCATGAATCAGAGCATGCATGACATATCCTGGCTGTGTTAAATTAAAGAGTACTAGCTACTAGACAGGGCCACATTCTAAGCCTAAGATGAAGAGTCTTTTGGACAAAATAATAGGAAAAGTTTGGAAATATGGAGTAGCAAGAGGAAAGATGAGGTGATCACCTCCTCTAAATCCCCCCCCAAGATTGTACATGGCCCATTCCACCGTTATGGACATTACACTAAGACATAATTTTTCTACTTATAATTGCTGCACTGCCCAGGACATGCATGATTTTGCTGTTTTTTGTTTAATACATTATACCTTGGAGTTCCCTCCCTTAATTGGCAGGAAAGAAAAAAGAGTGCAGATATTAAGGTATTTGTGCCATTCACTTAAAGATGCGTTACGGACATTACAACTAAAACAACCAGACTTTTTGTTCACATCTTTAAAAGCCAGATTCCTGTGAATTTTGAGAAGTCTAAAGAGAACAAGTATTTTTTGTGAATGGGCTAGTGGTCAAAGTTTTGTTCTACAGTGATAAATTTCCAAAAGGTTTATTTGATTGTGTTGCTACTGCAAAAGTATAGCGTTACGGACATTACAGGAAGCGTTACGGACATTACAGTCTGTGAATTTGACACTGCAGTTGCATGTATAAATTCTCCTTGTACATTTATTTTGGTTTATTTGTGTTCTCCAACAATATTATTTATTATAATATATCCTAAAGAAAGCTTCAAAATAAACTTTTGAGATCAGTTTGACTACATGTAATTTGCTGTGAATGTTTTGAACAGTGACGACACAGTGGGCCATTTACCGCACAAATACTCGAGGATAGCGTGGTATTTTCTTGCTCGTGGAGGAACTATGTATAACCATTGAAGTAACAGGCCGACGACAACACTGCAATTATATAAAGCTTTGTGGTGGAATGGAGATCCCATGTGTGGTGGCATTTAGTTGCTCCAGAAAAGCAACTATGAAACGAACATTGTTTTCACTTAATTATATGAAACAAGGTTTAAGTTATTGGCTTCTGTTGTTAGAACTGAATATCCTACCCTCCAAAACTGCAAAAGCTCAGTCAAACATGCAAAATTCATGCGACAAATTTCGCTCGGTCAGAAGCATGTAAATTAGGCCTGTGACGTAAATACCTTTGCACATGCTTTTGTTTTCAAACTCTAAACAAAAGCAACTGCAAAGGTATTTATGTCACAATTGTGTTCCAGACCCCTTAGAATCTGTCGCTCAAAAGGTGGTTATTTTGGGTCAGGAAAAATATTTTTCCATTTGAAATTTTCCTTTACATCAATTTTTGTGTAAAGTTATGTAATTTTAAATAATTTTCCCTTAATACTGTTAAAAAATAAATTTCGTTTGATAGGCATGCACTTTAAAGATCTTTTGATGAAGAAGGTTTAACAACAAGAATAACTTACATCAAAATGGCTCTTGCAAAAGCAATGACCAGTGCTTACATGTAGTTTCTTTTCGTTTTGTGTGGTGTTTAGTAGTACACCTTAACTCGCTTGAGTTAATAAAAAATATTTGTTTGAAAATTTTAATTTATGTAAATTTACGGAACCTTGTGCAGATGTTCTTGCAGATAAGCCGCACCCCCGATTTCAAATGAAGATTTTGGGTAACAAGGTGCAGCTTATCTGTGAGTGAATATGGTAAGTGAAATAAAGTCTTCTGAATCCATTTATTTCTCATTTTTTCTTGGACATAACAATATGTAATGTCCGTAACACAACAGCTTGTAATGTCCGTAATGCTTTCCCCCTCTATTTTTCTAAGTAAAGATATTATCTAAATCAAAATAATGAACACTGAAATGAAGCCTTTAGTGAACTAAAAAAGCAGCATGAATGATATGTGCAGCAGAGTTAAATTTTGCCTGTAATAGAGAAAAATAGGTATTTTCGTTACGGACATTACGTAATGTCCGTAATGGGTATTCTATCAATTAAAAATCCTGTTAACGATAGTCGTAATCTGGAATTATCATAGTTCAGTAAATACTAAGCTTGAGGGCTCTTGATATACCAATGCCAGTTTGTTGGGCTATGTCTGGTCTCCATACTACTTTCACATGAAGTTTTAGGTTTGGTCCACCAGTTTTTTGGCTCTTTGTGCATTATGCAAAGCTGGACCCCCCACACAGTGGGCGTGGCTACAATTCAACCCGACTTGCCCATTTTGGATGGCTTGTGGTTTATATTCTTAAATGGTATGGGTTTTTTGCTATTATCACTGGTTTAAAAATTTACAGATTTACCACTTCTCATGTGGAATGAGCCACATGTAAATCTTAAAAGAATATTTAAACTTCCAGCATTAAGCTACTTTTACACTGCTCAAGTATGCACAGCTTGTGGTCATGGGGGTTATGCTGTCTATCGACCCTGGTAGGGGGCTTGGCACACATCCCAATATTTTCTCTCCACCAGACGACAAATATCAATTTATATTATAACCCAACAAATATTTCCCTCGCACATGATTGTTTGAATGCATCATGTGACCTGATAATTTCTCTCCATGAGCAGGAAATATCACTGAGTGAATACACACCCTGTAAGCATATTATAACAATATTATAACAACAACCTACATTGTGGCAGTGAAATATGCCCTGATATTTGTCCTTTGACATTATCTGATCCACAAAGCTTACAGTTTCCCTCAAGCTTCACTCTCTGGAACTGTTCTCTTCTTGGATCAGATAATGTCTACAGATCAAATACCAGGACATATTTTGATGCCACAAATAGGTTATTGTATTTTCAAGATCTTGAGCCACACAGCCCAAAAGAAACTAGGTCAAGTACCCTTCGATCCTATCACCTCTTCAAAAGTTACTCTTACTAAAGGTTTTCATCAGCTATTTAGCTGCCATTAATCTAACCTGCTTATCATAAACAAATAAAGTATGTATGTATGTTACATGTAATAGTATTGTTATTTAATATTAGTAACTACTAAAGCTCGCCAAAAACAACATACCGGTACTATATTTGGCATCAGATAATTATGGTATTTTTCTTTTTCACATGCAGGCTGGTTTGAAATGGATCCTGGCAAAAATCCAAATGTCTATGTATCAGGTAAAAAAACGTCACCTACATGTAAATATTTTGCAACAAGAGTGGCCGAGTGGTTTAAGCATTCACCTCTCACTTCTGTGATCTGGGTTCCATTCCTGGACTTGCCGTAATATGTGAGTTGAGTTTGTTGGTATCTCGCCCTTGCTTATTAAATGTTTTTCTCTGGGTTCTTTGGTTTTCCTCCCTCCACAAAGAAATATCCTAAATTCCAATTTGATCTCAAAAAGCATATACAATACAGTCATGTACATGTATGCACATAATTTATATAAAACAAGCTCCTTGAAGCTTCTATATGGGTAAATTATATGATGTTATATGATGCATTAAGTGAGGTCTGAGTATTGCTGTGAGGTGAGATTTGTAGATTGAATTTAATTATTGACCACAATCGTAGTGGACATCTCCAAATTTGCATATTAATTAATATGGAAGATTAATCTGTAGAGGGAAACTGATGCTATCACATGCAAGATCACATTAAAACTTAATAGTAGTAGCAATGTGGAGAATTGTTGTTGAGTTATAGGCATTTAAATTGTAAAAAAAACATGAAAGTGAGGCTAGAAAGGCCTTCATTGTTTTTCTCATAATACAAATCTATTTAATTTCAAATGGCTGTTTTAAGCTACAACACTCAGATTTCACAAGATCACTAATGTTGACATGCTCTTTCCTATTATTCCCTTGAATCCCTGAAATACACCACAGCAACACTTTGCGGTGATGGGTCCAGTCCCACAACCTCCAATAATAATGATTATTATTACCACCATCATATCCATAATTACACACTTGACTTTAGTACTTACTTAAAGTACTTATGTAAGGGACCATGCCTATAACATCCATTCATACATTCATTGTCTGTTACAAGATAAATCTATTTCACATGGTAATGATACTGTTTTCTGTAAGTAAAGCTGTTTTTTGTGTGGATGAACTATTGAAACAGAAAAACACATTTATGAAATACAGTCTATTTTGGACACCAGGCCTACCACTGAACATCACAGATGAAGAGTTTGTAGAGATGATGAGTAAATATGGAATAATCATGGATGACACCGAGAACCGTGAGTTACTTCAGAGCTGTACTATCCACATACATATATTCTTAAATTACATTAACGATAAAAGTAAAGGAATTGCTTTATTTTCTTAGAAAACCCCAAAATTAAATTGTACCGAGATGAGAAGGGAAAGCCAAAGGGAGATGGAAGATGTTGTTATCTCAAGGTAAATGTTTTTTTTCCTTGTATACTTGTCTAGTATTTCGTTAAAGTGGCCAGAGAAGTTGCTGGTGGACCCATGGACTTTATGCACCTATCAATGTTAAGCCTGGGGGTGGGGGTGGGGGCAAGGGGTGGTGACTTGACAGGCAGGGCTACCACGAGAGTGGGATTTTGGCATATGCTACCTGCCCCAGGATGGGGTTATTTGTAGGAAGGGTAGTGGGGTGGGGAATTTTGATATTATTGACCAAAGGAGTTGTCCCAAGGGTGGGCTTAACATTGATCTATAGGTGCATTGCATGTACATGTTTTACTTATGTCAGTACATAGTAACGAAAATGCAACGAAGAAAGGCTGGGGATACATGTATGTACAGGGTTTCTACAACTCAGGGAACTTAAATTTATGACATCTGATATTTTAAAAAAGCCTGTATTTCTTCTGTTAATAATACTTGATTTTTTTATACCAGTATTGTCAGAGTAGACCCAGAGTTCTCTCGAAGCCACGGCAACTGACTTTGTGTACTCTACATGTACTTGACCATGCTGGCTACAAGTTTTCTACAATTATACTCTTTTTACTTACCGTAAGAAGCCTGGATTTGAAATAAATGCCCCCTACTCAAATTTTTCTTCCCCTACTATGCCTGTGTTTGGGAGAACCCTGAGACCCTTCTCACATAATAGCCATGTTGGCTAGAAATAATTTATTATATATTGTATATCCAACCTTGGACTAAGCAGTTTAAGAATGAGTTTGGACACATAAAAACAAAGGTTTTTATCCTCCTGGGACTCAATATGGCCACAACATGACAAGGGTCAATTCCTTGTGTTTTCACTTAATTCTCACATTTTTGCATTATCACAGAGTGATTAAACTGTCTAGTGATTCAGTTACTCATATTCTATTTACTCTTGACTACCAACAGATAGAGAGTGTGAATCTGGTTATTTCCCTTCTTGATGAGTCAGAATACAGAGGGAGCACACTTCACGTGGAACAGGTATCTCTCACACCTCATTAGCTCAGTTGGTAGAGCACGGTCTAGAGTGCAGGAGGCCAGGGGTTCGAATCCCGGTTGCGTCCTTGGGCAGTGATGCCTTGTCTCCTTCCTCTTCTAATCTATATGAGGGGGATGTGAAAGAATCTGTTGTGTTATTTTGAGAATGAGTAGGGGATTGTCTCCTGACACAACAGCCATATATTCTGAGGTACTAACAATCACTAATGATTGTAAACTGCACGGCAGCACATTGCGCCACAATAGCAGTCCGTATCACAAAAATAACCTTGTGAAGCGCATTTGAATATATTCATATAGAATTTGCGCCATATAATTTTTTTCTTTTTTACAGCAGTCAGCAATTTTACATACTGTACCACAAATTGCATCATCGCTTGCTCAATATTGATTGTGTGATACCCCCATAATTTCTCTGTCTCATTTTAAAGGATCTGCTGCTTCACTATTTCTCATCTGTTGTTGTCATCTCAGCTAGCTAGTGCCTTGTGAATCCACAGTTACAATTCTGAGCATGTTATGATGTAAAACAATAATAATGGCCATATTTATATAGCGCCATATCACCACAGTCTCATGGCACTTTACAATTACTGACATCCTGTCAGTGAGGTTACAGACTGCTTATACAGCGCTGATAGCTGCCATGCAGTTTACAATTTTTTAGCGTGTGGTTAGTACAATGGCCAGGCTGCTGTACCGGGTGACAATCCCCTGCTCTTTCTCGAGTAGCACAGCAGGTTTTTTCACGTCCCCTTCAAATACCGATTAGAAGTAGAAGGAGACAAGGTCAACAGCTTATAATTATATGTCCCTGCCCAAGGACGCGGCCGGGATTCGAACATGGCAAACACGGCAAATAAGAGGGCATACAAGGGCATACCATAGTGAAATATAATAGTAAATTTGATCATTTCACTTGGAAAATCATAATGGGACTCAAACTAATAGAAACTTAAATACATGTATGATGGTCTAGTTTAATAAAAAAAAACATTCTTCATAAGTTAAGTGAAAGTACAGAAATGCAAATCTACATTGTATGGATGACAAGGATGGAAATGGACTGTCCTTAAAAGGTACCACTAAGCTATTTTGTCGAGAGACAGAAAGTAAAAAAACAACTTTATTGCATTTTAGGCTAAATTTCACATGACAGGAGATTACAACCCATCTCTTAAGAAGAAGAAAAAGAAGAAGAAGAAGAAGACTGGAAAAGGCCAGGAAAAGTAAGTTCAACAGCCTGGTTAGGTTGTTCCCTCCTCATCCCAGAGGTCTATAAATACTGAGATATTAGAAAAAAGACCACATTCTCAAGGGATACCCCTGGTACAGTCTGGTGGGATTCAGCCACTGATTGGCTAGACATTTCATGCAAACTGATTGGATAATTTCGATAATTTTGATTAAAAAAACATGTTGTCTTTAGCATTGCCATTCAAAATTCATAAGTACTTAGCATTTTGCCTTTCCAATGCTTGCCTCTAAATGGTGTAAAAGTAGAACAATGTATGGTTGGAATTCATTGGGATCATACTTCCACCGTTAACTGCATGGCCTTCAGCAATTATTAATATTTTTAGCAGCAGTCTGTTAATTCACTACTAAATTCACTACTCTTCCTTAAATATTTACTTCTCGCATGGCAGGGGCCAACTCAGAAGATCTGTTACTTTGGCCCCTGGACACATTTATATTGTATTTTTCTCTTTGAAATATTTCCTCTTCCTTAACCCTTTTTAGCACAAACCAACTGTATTCTGATTGGCTACCGTACTATAGGTCTATTTGTGATCCCATGGTAGAGAAAAACTGCACACATTTTCAAGAAATAATTTAAAAAAATCAACTTTTTTTCAGTTCCGCTGTGCCTTATGGGCTATTGACTCATAGTCCATTCGGGCTGCAGGTCTAATTGTTTTAAAACTAGCCCACAGGTTAAATTTGTATGGTACTGAATGAATAAGATTGCTGTACTATAATACAGTATATAATTTCTCTACACCGTGTACACAAATAAACCTGAACTAAGATTGTGGATCAGATGCTCCTCAAAATGTGCCCAACATTATATTGGACATATTTCTGGGTAACATGAAGGTTGATTAGAAAATAGAAGAAAATACATGACGTTATTGTACCATTGTTGCTGTGGTATGCCAAAGAAGAGAGATTGAGAACGAATGTCCTCTCCTCAATCCTCTTCTACTCTTACACCACAGGAAGCCCATCACTCAAAATAGGGATGGGGAAAGAGTTACGTGTGGAGGAAGCTGATATATTACTTCCTGAATTTAAAAAAAACTAATTCTAATGGGACCTGAAATAACCATAGAGGCTGATCAAAGCTAATGTAGGATCCAGCTAATTTACAATTTAGCAAGTTGTTTTTTGTGGAGGGAGGAAAACTGGAGAAAAACCCTTGGAGCAAGGGTGAAATACCAACAAACTCACAGTAATGGCACCGGGTCCGGGAATTGAACCTGGATCACAGAGGTGAGAGGCGAAATGCTAATAACCACTGTGCAACCACTACTCATTTGTTTTTCTTTCTGTACCAGATTGCTAGATTGGGTAGACAGAGATGAGAGACGACCTAAACAAGAACGAATTGTAGTGATAAGGAACATGTTTGATGCAAAGGAATTTGAGGTGTGTATTCAGCTCTGCTATCCAGGGCTTGCAACAAATTTTGGAGTACATACATACATAAACTTTATTTCAACTCGAATTTTCAGAGTAGCAAATACATGCTAATATCTTCGAGAAAACTACTGTTACTAATACTAATACTATTGTTATATTACTAATACTAAAAATATTTACATGTAGGTGCCCCTGAATGAAAAGTAGGCCTATTTAGTTGTGTGATTGTAACACTATGGATAAGAGTCTTGTGACTCAGTCGTGGCAGCAATAGACAGAGAAGAGGGTGACATGGGGATGAGTATGCAGTGTTCTTCCCAGACGTTTTTCCAGAGCAGTGTTGTCATTAATATTCATATGATTTGCTGCAACTCTCTGTGTCTGCAATGAAGATAGTGCATCCCAGGACCCAATGATACACTCTGGATACACCTGCAGGGCTTGTGTTTCGGCGTGAGATCGTAAGATTTTGAAAATATGCCCTGAATTTCACAGGCGAGGGAGCCAAGTCTCCCCTGTTTTCACGCTTCATCTCCCCCTTCTATTCTCAAAATGAAAACTTGCCGATTTTAATTTAATTACTCGTGTGCGTTTTTGTGGTTGCCATTTTGGATTTTCCTCTCCACTTTTGAGACTGGACAGTAGCGGTTAGAGGGGGGATCAATTTTTGATGAAGCACATGGTGAATAATGCAGCCCTGTGGTCATTAGCCCTGTGGAAACACACAACATTGACGGTTTGAAGGGATACAAAAATGCTCTCCTCTCATTCCAAGAGGAGACTACAATTGTCTTCCCCTCAGAATGGAATTCTCCCCCATTTTTAGGAAAAGGGGGAGACATGCTCCCCTGAATCTTAAAGTGGAATTTTAAATTGCTGTTCCTTTATTAAGCATTCAAAGAACTTTAAGAGCACAGTGACAGTACAACACAGAACCACACTCTGGAGAGAACAATGAATTGTGACAACTCACAATGAATTTAGCCTTATGTGTGACGCATGACGATATTTACAAAACCATTACTATATTTTCCACAGAAAAATCCAAGGCTGATATTAGAGTTGCGAAACGATCTGAGGACCGAGTGTGAGAAGTTTGGTGATGTGAGAAAAGTCATTGTATTCGATGTAAGTAGAGAAGTGTTTGCATCATAATGCTTCCCTGGTACATGGATCTTCAACACACTATTCATTAGCGCAGTACGGCATCCGTTGGGAAGTTAAGAAATGGATTTCATTAGAGTTTTCAGGTGTCAGACATGTGATTCCTGCAATATTAGGGAAATGTATTTTAATAGGCGAATCCTTGCTGACGTCATTGTTTACATTTTTGGCTCATTAGCATAAATTAAACTTCAAGCTACAAACAAACAGACTATATCAGTTGAAAGAGAATTTTAAACTGAGTAACCACCGAAAATTTGAGATTGATATGTTAAATATTTACGGAGAAATTGACTTTTCAAAACTATAAAATGGGCTGGGGGGCAAGAGTTGCTGACAGCCATACATTCATTGTAAATTTTGAGCTTTTTAAACGCTCATTCCTCAAGATATATTTATCATATCACTCTCAAATTTTCGGTGATTATCAAGTGTGACAATCTCTTTCGATTTATGGACTCTGTTTGTTTGTATGTACGTCGCTTGAAGTTTGATGTATGCTAATGAGGACAAAACGTAAACAAGGATTCGCCTATAAGTGGAGCTGACATAAAAACAGAGCAAAAGGAACTAGCGAACTAGCATTAGCTTATGATTTAAATGACGTCACCTTTAATAAACTATAAAGGTAGATGTTAATTAACAACTTGAAGTTAGTTTTGTGTGTATCTGCCCTACTATTGAAGATTTTCGTCATAACATGGTCAAAATGGCTGTGGATCCGTGAGGCGTCTTCGCCGAATATCACGGTCAATATTTGGACAGACCAAGAGAGCATATATACATGTAAGTAAGAGAGGGAATCTCCTAGTGTGTGGCGTGCGGATTGGCCTCCCGTCCACACGTATCCGATGAATACGGTATCGAATCCGCAACTTCGGGCTTTTTGAAAACGCTCCCTAGAGTGAAAATATTTGAAAACGCCGTTTTCCTGTACTCGTGTGGACGGCTGAAGACGGAGATTTTCGAATACGTTGACGTCACGGTATCGGATCCAGTCTTTTACGTGCGAGATTATTTCAACATGGCGGACAATCTTTTTCGTGGGCTCAAACTATTAGAATGTGCGCATGATCTGTCAAGCCTGTTAGCGTTTTCATCGTATTAGCGTTTTCGTGTGGACGGCGAATACGATTCGTTAACGCTACGTGTGGACGCGATTTTTATTTTAAACGAATAAAAAAAGTTGCGTTTTCAAACATATCCGGCTACGTGTGGACGGAGCCTTATGCTCTCTTGGACAGACATAAAAACTAACTTTTTTTAACAACAACAGACAATAAAAAATGTAGCCGACGTTGGCTTTTTTTAGCTTGTTGTTGATAGAATGTGACGAAGTGCCGAAACAACTGGTAAACTGGAACAACAAGCTTTATCCGCATACGTACGCGCCTCGCATCAGCATTATTGTCATTCTTCTTATTGATGATAAAAAATAACCCAGAGAGCGAGACTGAATGGGCAGTTGTTGTAAAAATATTTGTTTCCTATATGTCGATCATTTGGTTTTCCAGTTTGACTCTTAAATTGGCTAAGAGGATATGTTTATCCCGTGTAGATTATGTGTTTGTTTCTTTCTATTTCGTTCCTATTCATGTAGATACATGTAGGTTAAAAAAATGATGAGGAAAGAAGACCTAAATAAAATGTTTTCTGGAGTAAAACAAAGAAGACTATGATGATGTCACGGTCGTGGAATGGAACCCACCATGTTGCGAACTGGGGAACGCGCACTGTACGGCTGAGATATCGCAACACAATTTCGCTATGAGGGCGTCGGACAGATGAAAATATTTTTTTCGATCGCTCGCCATGTATATGGTGATGCGCTCGCGTGCGCAGCTAGCTCCTTATAAATTTTAATCATGATGATTATGATCAACATCAACATCAACATCATCATCACCATGTCCGCCGCCGTCGCCGCATAACCAAGTTGTTTGTGTTCTGACTTTTTCTAGTTAATATACATGTGTTTTTGTATATTCGTAGAGAAACTCCGAGGGAGTTTGTTCAATAGCGTTCAGAGAACACCCGCCTGCCGACACTTGTTTACAAGTAAGTTTGCTCTGATGGTTAAATTATAAAAGGCTTACTGTTGATAAACACTGCGTTCTTTTATGCAAATTTACCGGCAAGGACTTAAGAAAAACTGGATTTCTTTAACTAGGTCATGGATGGTCGCTGGTTTGCCGGTCGAAGGCTGAAGGCCACTAAGTGGGACGGTGTATCGAATTTCAAGATCGAAGAGTCGGAAAAAGATGTAAAAGACAGAATGCAGAACTGGGAGGATTTTCTGTTTGGCGAAGAAGACGAGGTATTCACTTCTCGAATGTTTTTTATCATTTTCCCACCCATTTATTTCAGTCAATCTCTGTCGACCAACACTTCAGGAATCGTGTCAGATTTTTCAATGTGTTACGGTGCCATACATCTGCACAAATCTTCCTTGTTTGATCTGGTCTAATGTTCCTTTCTTTTTCTTTCGTTCTCTTTATCGTAGAAAGCTGCACCGTCGTCTACTTCAACAAAAACAGAAGCCAGTCAGAGCACTGGAACGTAATTGTGTGTTATTGATATGGCATCTCAGTATACGTGTATATACCCTCAAAGAAATAAAAGGCAGAGGGAGTAGAGAGATGGAGGAGAAGAGCCTCTGGTGTTGAGAATCTCATTTCCTGATTGGATGATATACTCCTTACCAGGCCAGGCGCAGCCTGAATAACTAGGGCGCATGCGCGAGCTGATGCGTAACTCTGCGGGAATTTTACCATAAACACTAACTGTTGGCGGTAAATCTTTCGTGTTTGAAGGCAATTTTATCCCAGTGGCCCAAACTTAAACTAAATTGTCCAAAACATATTTTATTTCTCAGTTTATGGAAATGGTCTGAGTATTTGAATCTTTTCCAGCAAAACTCTTATTCTTCGCAGAAAACATGAAGGTACTCGCTAAATTTTGAAATTTCCCACATTTTTGTATACGCTGCAGTCGTCCCTAGTCTACGCGCGTCACGTTATTCAGTAAATGGGGTCTGGGTACGAGATTGTTATTCAGAGCTGTCGGCACAGCCATGAATGGTGGATATAACGATAATTTTTATTGGCTTACCAGTGGCCCAGCAAAACCAGTTTGACGTGTTTTTTTTATTTGAAACTCGGCGCATGAAAGTGACTAGATTCTCAACGGATAACACCAGATCGAGGCTCTTCTTTTCTCTCTTCGCCTTTTTATATCACAGCTGGTAAAGAAAAAGGACACTAGAGTTTGTACTTTTGGTTGTAGCTCACGCACAGATCTGTAAATAGAAAACGTAAGCACTGAATAAACATTTCAAAAATGAAACACGCATTACAATATTTCTCTTTGAAAGTGCCATGATTTAGCCGCAGACTCGTCCCTTCCTACTCCCAGTTCATGGTGGCGTCAAGGGGTTAATCTGAGTATCAAGCTGTCGGGTCGATAGATTGTACATGTAGCTTGATAGTTAATCTAGTTACGAGGCGTCATCACATGACGCGACCTGTGTGTCGTGTAAGTAATACATACAATATGAGCGCACGATGGTCACACTACCACAAATCCCCAAACAACAAATCGGGTTTGGCCTACTGTTAGTTACTGATTTACATCCCCACCCCCCCCCCCCAAAAAAAAAGTTTAAAAATTTAAAAATGTGCTACCTCCGTGTTTTAAAAAGAAACGCAGTACCTCGCGTGCATGACGTACTGTGAAGGAAGAACAGTAAAGTCCACTGCACACTAGCTTTCGAAAGTGTTTGAATATGAAAACGTCAATATACAATTTGTTCAGGTTAGGCAGCTGAAAAACCCCTAATAACAACAGAGGAATATGACGGTTGATATGATAAACTGCGGTTCTAATCTGGTTATTACTCCGTGTAATTTTTAGGCTCTCGTGGTAAACCGATATGACGCTGTTACAGCTGTTACTTTCCCAGAAAAATTCATCCCGAGAAGTGTCTTGAGAGGTTTCTGGCGGTCTTTAGTGCTAGCAAGAGAGCATATTAAAGTACGAGAGGGAATCTTGTACCGCGGTGTGTGATGATAATGTCGGTTAATACAATCTATTTTCAGTAACCGGAAGCATCTGAAGCAAAGTGCGTGAGCGCGCCACAACAATCTCGTGGCGCGAAAATATTTTGCCGCCATGAGATTGTTGTCGCGCGTTCGCGGTTACTAAAAATAGATATATTAGAGTGCGCGTATTAGAGATTCCCCCTTACTCTCTATTGGTGTTAGCCGTCTGTTCAAAACAACATTCCAATCGTTCACTATATTGATTGCGTGCATGGTGGACGCGAGTGTTAAACTAGATTCAAAAGCTAAATTTTGTTTTGAATCGAAAGGGGATCCAAATCCAGGTCAGGCCATGATGCAACTTAATTTAACCAAAAAGCATTTTCATTTCTTATTTAAGGCTTTCAAGGTTCAAGATGACCCGCTATCCGCCAGTGTCCCGAGCGGTGTCGAATCTGATTGGTTGAGCCTGTGACGTGTTGAGCCTGTGACGTGTTGGGCCAACTCGCAACACGAAAAATAAAAATAATAGAAACAAGAGGCTGTACACAACCGTTACTCGGGCCGTATGACGTCCCAAGAAAATGTTGTTTGCGTGTCTAAATTTTAATGGAAGATAAATATCCATGCAATGATTGTGAAATTGGGAATGTGGATTGTTTTGTGAAAGACCAGCTGTGATAATGGTCCAAGCTGCCCAGTGTCCTTATAATTAGTTGCCAAACAGTTTTCTTAACCTTAACCTCTTTCCCCGCGTATTGCTTTCCTCAGCTTTCCCCATCTTAGATCGACCGTACAGTAGAATTACTAGCCTGAGAAGACAGTCGCCTCTCATCGCGGTTTATTTCAATCCCCGGAGAGAGCGTGTGTCCCGAGCGGTATCGAATCTGATTGGTCAGTGACCCTGTCACGTGTTGAGACAACTCGAAACACGGAAAACAAAAAATAAAATAAGCTGGCCCGAGTAATGATGAGGAAGATAAAATTAATGCCATACTTTAGTATTCGTGCGCTCACACTCGAGACCTCGGGCAAATATTTTATATACCGTATTCCCTTGAACAAGCGCCCCCCTCCCCGTCACTTTTCCAGTCGGGCTATTAAGGGGATTAAAGCCGTGGTTAATACAGTAAAGAGATGACACGACAGACACTTCAAGCCGACCAACATCAGTGTTTGTCTCATTCTTTTTACTTTTTACAAGCAATGTTTAACCTAAACTACGCGATTATCAAGGAGAACTACGAGAACAATATGAATGTTACTGTTGCTTCTGGTTTGTTTTGGTTTTAGCAAAAAAGCTGGTTGAATGAAATTTGAAATAAGCGCCCCCTCGAATAAGCGCCCACCCTTTTAATATATATGTTGTGTGTGTGTGTGTTACTCAATTTTGACGCCGAATAGCAATTAGAACTAGAGGTTTCTAACAAAAGTGAAGTGCTGCAAGCAGTATAGTATATGAAATTGTAGTTTAATAATCTGACTCCTAGCTAGAGCCATGTGATATTAATGCACAAGTAAATAAATTGCCTGAATCTGCCATCGACACTTCATGTAGGGGAGACAACCATTTCCGAAGTTATCTCAAAACCTTTAGTTGCTTAATTATTGATAATGTATTTGACTTCTAAAGTTATAATCCGCTGAACGTCCGTGGTGCATTGAATAGTGTATATGTTTATTCGAGATCGCAGCAGTACATTGAAATGTAGTGAGGGATCGCTATCGTCGTCGTATAGTTAGGTCTCATTCGCTATTCAAAATGGCGAAAGGCCAATGACACATGAACCGAAAGCACGGATTGTAGTTACCAGTTCTCTGCTCCGATGAAATGATAACAAGAACCATGTAGGTCGAGCAACCCAAAATCGGTATCGGCACATCAAAGACGTTCCAAACTGATAGGTTGCTGCTCGCTGCGCTCGCAGCAATTATAAGATCAAGAAAACGTCGTTGATAAATCTTTTCGCTAGATTCAAGAACTGATAGGAAGAATCAAGATGAAGTAAGCTGTCATGTCGTTTTCAGTGTTTCATAATTGTATAGAGGCTTCCGTTTCACTTCCCCGCCACATGGGAAGTCGTAGTGGGGGTCTGCTTTAGGAGGCTAAAAGATGCTAAATAATAATAATGAATAGTTATCATTATAATAATTAGCAGTTATCGTTACTGATGATTTATGTATTACAGTTACTACGCAATCTGTTTCAATACGGCAGTAATTTTTGTAGCTAGTGTTTTTATTCGTTTTTAATAGAGTTCCTAAGAAGAGGAATCGCTCACTTAATTAATTAATTCATGAAATGACCATATAAACTAACATATATTAGCAGTAGTTTTAAATTGTATAAATTTGACAGCATTTGAGCGACGATGGTGGTTTAGTGTTGTGGTTGCGACGTTTGCCTTACGAGTAGGCGGGAGCGCGGTTCGAGTTTCAGAAAATCTCAATTTCTTTTTACCTCACCATTTTCTTGAGAAGTTTTTCTTGAGAACCCTAGCTCTAGGTGGGTAAGATCTTGTTTACTGATTGGTTAGGGTTTTATTTTTCAGGGTAGGATTTTAGTTAGTAGCCTGAATTTCAGCTGTCTTCTCAGGAGCTCGTGTGTTTTTCAGGGGTAGTCCATCTTACTTTACGTAGCATCCCCCGCAGCTGTTCTTAGTGGTTCTCTCCTGCTATACTCATTACGTCGAGGCTGACCTGCATGTTTGAACGGTATATAGCAGTTTCTGATTTTCAGTCTTCCGAACATTAGTGACGGCGACGATGTAGTCCGTCATTTGGGAGCTTTAGAGTCGAGAACGAGTACGACTTTTAGACAACTGAAATATCTCAGTCGCAAGAAAGTAGTTATCTTTAATTTCTGCCAAACAATGCTACAGACACGAGAACAAGCTACTGAGAGTATTTGTTTGTTCAGATATATTATTAAAGTGTTCGTCGATTGTGATGTTTGTACTCGTCGTACTCGAATCAAAACTGATCTGTCTGTAGTCTGTCACAACGACTAATGAAAAACACTTCTTGAAACTAATTAAAATCAAACTACCCCTTCTTTAATTTTTGCACAGTATATTTCCACTGACAAAAAAAAACAAATAACCCACTTTATTTGTATAACTCCAGATACGCATCGCCATTAATCATCAACGAATGTGTATCAGATGAACATTGTGATCCGCCGTGTTCAACTTGTTCAAAATAGCTCACACTTACTTGATACGATCGTATTCCATTTTGTGAGAAAATCCAACAAGACTGAAAAGTATAATTGTTTTAGACTTAAACTTTGGGTTTTCAACCTTTATCGATTTTAACGCGGGGCTAGCCTAACATGGGGTATTAGTTTCGTTGTGAAGAACAATATATTTGCGAGTTGAATATTAAGTTTCCTTTCCGTAAGACTAATTATGTACACGGCACCGAAAAGAACTGTCATGTAGTCATTAAGGATAACAAACAGAAACCGCGCTTGTGGCAGAACTGAAACACAAGCTTTCAAAGCGCTGAAAAACTGATAAAGATAATTCTTTATTTCCGATTACGTTGTTCGGTATACTAATAGCTTATTTTATATTGTATTTTTTTGCTTTCAATCTCGGCAAGGGCGCGCGTAAATTGGTTGTTCTTATATTGTTATATGTAAAGAGAAAATGCAATGGAACTGTTTGATATTATTACATTGTACGGATATGATGAGAAGAACGGTATGTCCCAACCGAAATCGGTAAATGCTTTTAGATTGTTCGACAACATCAGATGACTTTGTTTTAAATATTTATGTGATGTGACAATATTTCCTAATTTATGGAAGGGGAAGTGGAATGATGGCACTATTGATACTATTTACCTCCAGTAGACTCCTCTATAATGTTTTTGTGAAGGTCTTAGCATTCAAGTCTCTCAGAAAGTAGTAAATCGTTAAATGTTCCCAATTTTCTTCCTCGCTTTTCGATCCCGTGGTATAACCGGTTTTCCCTCCGTCACTAGAGACCAACTCGAATCCAGAGTCCTTTAACTGAGTAAAAGCTCTTTCCAGTTGATTGTACTTTAGATAAAATCTGTTCGTGTACTTCATAACAACTTGGTTCGGGTCTCGCGTTTGGTTCAAAGAATCGCCGAAAACTTCTCTGCACAACGAAACTCGGCCACTAATCAGAATCCTTTGTAGTTTACGAAAATTAACATCAGCCTTCCCCGACCGACCGTACGCATAAGTACCTCGAACGTGTACCGATATATAGCCATATTTTACTCCAGTTGCGCTTGGGGATAAGTTGGGGTTTTGGAAAGTATCGAGCTGTCTTTTAAGATCCTTCAGTTCAAAAAAGTCTGCCTCCATTTTGAGCCGCTCGATCTCGTCAAAATCGTCGGGAAGGTGGACTTTCCTGCTGCGAAGGTAGTCCAAAATATAGCGAAAAAGAATCCCATCCCGGTCTATGAAATACTTCCCATTGTTGTCCTTGTCAAGGGCACCATGCCTTCCGCTGAAGATTCTGCCAAGTAACGAATCCTGAATCTTTGTCAGCGTGAAAACTGATGTAGAGAAGAATTTCCCCCCGACATTTAGTTCAATGTTCTCAGGGAAGAGCTTTTTCGGGTAGTTTTTGGAGAGATTTCCAGCGAAAGTTGCCATGTTGATGGTTGTCTCTCGCGCATGCTTTTCCGTCGACCGTAGTTTGACTTCAGTGGTCTGGGTTGCTCAGTAAACAGCTGTAAAGAAAACAAATAGGATTATTTACTTTCCTGACTTAACGTTGGTCTTGACTGGAAGTAGAATACGTTGATTTTGTTTCAGTTGTCTGTTGTCTTTGCAGGTGTTTCTAGGACGATAATGGCAAAGACGTTTTAAATACTCTGTACGACTGAAGTAATAACTTGACTCGAATCAAATTACGTTAAAAATCATTCACATAATGGATTTCCATTTTTCGTTTGTCTCTGTGAAGTCCTCAAAAAGACATCCGTTATGGCTCAGTAAGATCAGTGCCATCTAAATAACACATTTCCCGCATTCAAATCAGACGTCAAGTCCGGTTAGGAGGTATCGAAGTAAGCTTTCAATAAGCTGAAACAAAAAGGTTACCGCCTCTGATTTCATCGTTGCGTCCTCGGGGAAAACGATTATTTTAATTTTTATATTGGTCAAAGAAAATAATTGCATGACAGACAACTTGGGGACAGATATTGGACCGATTTACGTTTGATATCAAAGAGAAATTCACTCCCATTTTTGCCTACTGATCATGAGAATTCAAATTGAGTTCAAGTCAATGGTAGAATCCCCATGTTGCCGTTGGTCGACAGGAAATTAAGGCTGTTAATTAAAATTATTCATTGCTACTATTTTTTCTTCCTAAACTCAAAACGCGAAGACTAGACATAGACTATATATTAAATTGAATATAAGGTTTTCATTCAATTTGCAAAACTGGGCCGACAGCAAAAACGAGGCCGGGAGATTTATCGATATACTGACAGATCAATGTGGAATTTCTCAGTGCAACTACCAGTACTAAAACAAATATGTAAACTTAGATAGTAACCAAGAAACGAGTATTCTCATATTTTAAAACCATTAACAGAGGAAAGTAATACTTCATGTTATTACAACTGGAACGCAGACTACATTTTTATAAAGTTTTGTTAAAACAGGTCGAGTATTGAATACGAATTTTTAATTGTTTTTTTATACCAGCCTGGCTTTTTTTATTCAACTACAAATTTACCAGAAAGAAAAACGATGTTAATTTCCATAAACGAAATACAAACTTGAAATTGATTAGGACAGGGAATGCCAAACTAGACAAGAGTTAATTCATCATCACTTGAGAATATTCCACCACTTGAATCCTGAAATTAATATGAATAATAACTTCCGCCCTATACCCGTTGAAGTGGCGCCAAATCGAACTTAACAAAATACCAGAGCCTATGAACTGATGTTAATAATGATTGTTGTCCGTCCCACCACTGCCACCATTTTGATATTTCCCACGTGGAGTGTAGTTACTTCAATAATTGGTCAAAGTAAACCCTGTTCATCCCACCTCTGCCACCACTTTCCGTTCCTCCTAAGATATAGACATATATTTCCAATAGCTGTTCTCCATCCCACCTTGCCACCATTTTGATTTTTCCTCAAGGCCTGTTGATATTTCAGTGAAACTAATTCCTGTTTATCCTACCGCTGCCACCATTTTTCCTTCCTCGTAATATAGACACATTTAAAATAGACATTCTGCATCCCACCCTGTCACCGTTCTGATATTTTTCCTCAAGGTTATTTGATATTTCAGTGAAACCAATAGGAATGTAGGAATGCACTCGCGCGGTTGTACTGGACAGCAAAAAAAAATCTGACTTCATATAATTTAAAGCCTTGTACGAGATCGGTAATGTTATTAGCAAAACCCGTTTGTAAATGCTATTTTCCACCTCTAAACGAGTCTATCTTTCTAAAACTGCGTTGTAGAAGATAGCTTGCCGTTCAGCATCCATGGCAACGCCTTTCCCATGGGGATCACCAGCTCAATTCATTCGTTAATGAAGTATTATATCAGCACGTGACTGTTTCCTGCAAAAGGCCTATTCCTGTTCATCCCATGCACCGCTGCCACCATTTTTCCTTCCTCATAATATATAGACATTTAAAATAGTCGTTCTGCATCCCACTCTGTCACCATTTTGATAGGCATGTTGATATTTCAGTCAAAAAAATTCCTGTTCATCCTACCGCTGCCACCATGTTTCCTTTCCTCATACATATACATTCGTTCTGCATCCCTGTTTAGGGGAGGGGTATGTTATACCTTGGTTTCATATCCAAATCCTCCGACCACTCGAGATAATCAACAGTACGTCGTCTTTGATCAAGCCAAATTTCCGCCTCTTCAATTCCATTGTTTCACCCGTTTCCGATGTTCTGTCAACGATGACAATCATTTCAAATCTATTTTGCAAAATCTTGACTTTATCCAATAAGTTTTAAATTAAATTCAGGTTTTTCAGATACTTAACAAATGATAATCGAGTTGGTAGTTGACTGAACGAATAACCGTACAAATCTTTCATCCGTTTCATAATGACGTGATAGGAGTTTTTTGAAAATATAAAAATATCTCGAGAAACCTTTCAGTTGTCTTTTGTACTCGCTTCGTCAATTCGATGACTGAGGTTTCACTTCATTTTGAAAACCTACAATAATGACATTAAAGTTGAAGTCCTATTACAGCTGAATGAAACTGCTTTCATACCTTGGTCAGTTTCATAAAACAGTGCGACATTTTTAAGATGAATGAGAGCGGGAGCCTCTTACCTTCAGGTTAATCCCGACCACAAATTAAGTCCGAAAGTCCGTGGTATTTTGACATAAATGGTAATCAGCCGTCTACTTTTTTGGTTTTGAAACAGTTTGTCACCTGCAGAAGATAAATATTCACCGAAGAGAAGTTGTGGCGCAAGTTGCTCGAGCGAGCCAACTGTTATTTTCGAGACCCAATCAGTTGAATCGATGGCTTATCATTTTAAGAGACACGTCGCCGCATTAAGAGGCTAAATGCATTTTTATTTCTTATTTAGCGACTGATCCATTTCCTGTAGGCATCAAAGGCTCCTTAATTTCAGTAGATGGGTTACCAGGATATTTACCTATGTTTTTGAATGAAGGCCCATGAATTAATTACTTGCAGCTGATTTTTATTTGTCGTTGAATGATATACATGTGTCCTTTTCATTTCGTTAATTTGTTAACCAATGACTAACATTTTGGTGGTTCAAGAAGTTCTAACGATGACGCTTCGGAAAATTAAGATATTGGTTATTTGGAGAAGCCGACAGCTGGAGTTAAGAACGTAAATACTCCAGAAACCATGAGCCAAGGGCGAGCTCTAGCCTCCTCCGCAGGGCTCTCCTAGTTCACACCGCGGCAAAACGTCACGCGCATGCGCTTTCGATGAGCCGGTCACGCACGTCTCCCCAGTTTCCCGCCGAAACTAAAATCAGCCCCGTTTCTAATTTTAAGCATGTACGCGTATTGACGCGACATGTTTCGCGAAAAACAAGAAAACTATTTTAAAGCTAAGCCTAAGACTTTAACAGGTTGAAGTTTTCTTAATTTGTATTTGAATTCCAGAGCCTTCGTTCTTTCGGCCAGCGGAGTGTAACGTTTTGCCGCGGTGTGCTCCTTGTTATCTTCCTGTCTTTCTCTTGGTGGTTTTCCTATGGTGATCGGGAGGGAGGGACTGTAAGCGAAAAATCCCAGATTTCCTTTTCGTCATCAGTCCCATCTTCTCTCGTTTTACCACAGGAAGCCCGGTCTCGATCTTTTTCGATTATAAAAGGAAGTGCCTGCGGAGGCGGCTAGGCGAGCTCTCACGGTACGCTTCCAGCATTTTCGTTTTCTCTGCAATCAACCATCTCCAAAACAAATTACTTCAATCAATCAGAGTGCGCGTTGGCAATATCACTGAGTTCTACACTGAGAAAGTCTCGCGTTTGTGAAACATTAATTCAGGCGCTATAGAACACAAATACATCGCCATCTGGTTAGCTCAGTTGGGAGCGAGCCGACCTGTCGTTCTGGAAGACGCGAGATTTGGATTCCCAGCCCCACTGGAAAAACTGGACTTTTGTTGGAAATTAGTTGGAAGTTGGAATTTTCATGGTTTGTATACTTCCAACGGATGAAAACATGCATTGGAAACTCTAATTTCCAAGAAATTTCCATTCCAGTGGCCCTTGGGACGAGCCGAGGTCCGTGTTTCAGAAGCAACATGCAGGATCTCACGAGAACTGAGTAGGCGCTGCCTTTTGAAACAATCGAGTTCTCGAACTGTAAATGGTTAGACCTTCACCTCAGCCTATCGAGGCTCTTTCTGCATCATTTAAGCCGCCGGTACACGAGAATTGTTTTGATTGCACAGGCGACGAGACTTTCTGAAAAAACTGTCAGCGCACCGCGGTGGCGACAAATATTGGCCGTGCGACATATTGAAGACTGGGTACGACGGTATTTTATCTCGATTTCGTACTTGTTTCTTATTGGCTAGATATGCTAATGACGCATCGCCGGCGTCGAAAAAGTCCGTATTTTTTTGTCGCGAAAAATTAAACTCAGTGAAATATATTTTCGGGGATATTTTCAACTGTCGCGTCGCCTGTATCTGCAAATTCACCTAAAAAATCGTGCAGACCTTTTAGCATTTTAAAGTTATAATATTTTTTTTTTTTTTTTTCCCCTCCCCTCTTCTTAATAATTAAATCATTATTCGCCGCCTTATCCATGTTATGCCTACGCGGGGGCTGCCACTGAAGTGTGGCGGGTGGTCCTTCATCTCCCATCTTTCCATCGTCGACAGGTTTTTCTCATTGAATTTTTGTAACGCTTTGATCGGAAAATTGATAAAACCGCCACAATCAGTGGCTATAAGTACAAGCGCGCGACCGCCGACAGACCCTAACCTGCGTGGAACACAACAGAACTATATGTCTCTCTTCCTGTAACAAGCTGTGACGGCTGGCTCGCTTTGTGCCTTGATGAATATGATAAACGATCCATCCCTACCGCGACACAGTACAATAAACTTACATAAAATGACACTTTATTTACAGTCGAGAAGCGAATAACATAGTTACATAAAACTCGTTTGAAGGGTCACTGTCAACCCCAAAAAGACGAAAATAATTACTCAGATTAGCAGAGTATGCTTTCCATATATACTGGAGAAAATGTGAGACTATTTTGATGAAGGATGGCAAAGATTCGAGTGGATGAAAAATACTACTCCAAATTGATATTTAGAGCAATTTTCATTTTAGTCCACGGTGGACCGGAAACAAATGTCACTGAATAGAAAACGACTTTGAAATCCATTTTAACCTTAGCCGGTCCTTGATCGAATCGGTTTGCTAAGTATACCACGACATTCACATGGTATTCCTCTTCAATCCCAAGGTGTTATTTTAGAGAAAGCGTTTCTCGGTGTTTGGCTCCCCTGGTAAAACACTCGCTCTCGTTTTTGATATCATGTATTACATCCAGCTTTCATCGATCCAACATTGTTCGTTATCCCATATTGGTCGATGTTTTTTGCTTGATTAAATATTGGACGAAGTTTCTTTTGTTCGACCAAATGTTTCACAGCGTTTGGTCACCACCCTAACATTTCCATCCAACAATGTTCGGCTCAATGTTCGGTGGTTTCCTACCCACCCACCCCTCCCTTGGATATGCATCGTTCTATTAATGGTTAACCATTAAAGGTTTGGGTGAAGTGTGGGGGTTTCCCAGAAACCAATGTTCGATAGTTTGACCAGGGCCCGGTTGTTCGAAGCAAGAGAAAGCGCTACCCCGAGGTTAAACCGGACAGATTATAATTACATATTTGGCGCCATCCTATGAACAACCGGGCCCTGGGCTTTAGTTCCTTGTCATCATTTACGTTCAAGTTGCACCAAAAGCGAGAACACAACATTCGCTAAAATGCGTCTCGTTATATGCTTTTTAAATGTCTTTTAGGCATGAAGCATACGCCTAACGATTCCGAGGCATTCTCTAGACCCTTCTCATTTCTTACTGCGCATGCTCAACGAAACCGTTTTGGTCGAGCATGCGCAGTTGAAATAAGATCTAGGTTTGAGAATGGATTATGGAGTTGTTCTATTTGTGTTTTTCAGAGCGACTTAAGTTCAAGTCCGGACTCCGTCTATTGTTTTTGCTCATGAGTAAGAATAGACAACTCATGACTTAATGTCATCTCTGCGGTTAGACACAACCATTCTCCATCCATATTTTAACTTCTCCGTACATGTATAGTTGTCCTTATCCTTGATTCGAACCTCCTACGACCAGTATGTATTTGATAGAAACGCCGCAGTCAATTGAGGTTTAGTCCCAGTATTTGATAAGCCCATCCCAGCCACAAGTAACGACTTTAGATGTCTCGTGTGGATGCCACACACAGCCGATGCAGACAGCATCGTGCGCCTTGAACTTGCTGTGGAATTAAAACGAGCAGGGCTTGAAATGAGAGGAAAATACCACGACCAACTGTTGCTTGTTGTCACTTATTTATACAAGCAACAGCCGGCATAAAACCACAAATAGTTCTACACGATTCTACTGGCGACAGTTGCAACTTGTCATGAGATTTTCTGACATCAGAAGGAGAAGGGTGACTTACCTGTAGAGTTTAGTTGTTTTCCAGTCCCAGATATTCAGTTTACCATCAGCATCTCCAGAAATAACGTACCTAAAGCCAACAGTAAGCAAATTAATAGCTGATGCAATCGCAATGTTTTCCCATTTCAAGTGGGTTGTACTGGATGGCAAAAGACTTCATTTACTTAAACGCATATTAGCAAAACCTGTTTGTAAATGCTATTTACCACCTCCAATCGATTGTCGATCTTTCTAAATCTGCGATTTTAAATATTATTTGTCATCCAGTAAAGCAAAACCTGTTTGTAAATGCTATTTTCCACCTCCAATCGATTGTCGATCTTTCTAAATCTGCGATTTTAAATATTATTTGTCATCCAGTAAAGCAAAACCTGTTTGTAAATGCTATTTTCCACCTCCAATCGATTGTCGATCTTTCTAAATCTGCGATTTTAAATATTATTTGTCATCCAGTAAAGCCTTTCCCATGGGATCACGCTGAGCTCAAGGCGCCTTTTGCAGGAATGCAATCACGTGGTTGTACCGCATGGCAAAAATGTTTTTGACTTCATTCATTTAAAAGCACTTGTATACGAGATCGGAAATAAGCAGAACCTGTTTGTAAATGCCATTTCCATCTCCAATCGTTCTTTCTAAAACAGCGTTTTTAAAGATAGCTTACCATACAGCATCCATACAACGCCTTTCTCATGGGAATCACGAGTTCAATTCATTCGTTAATTAAGTATTATATCAGCACGTGACTGTTTCCTGCCAAATGACTATTGATTCTTTCTGCCTAAGTTGTTTGGCATTATTTTAATTCCTGTAGGTTGAGTTGTATTCCTGCATAAAAGTAAACGAAGCATTAAGAATCTATTCGCAATGGACTTGAAATAGAAAAATATTGGATCATAGGTAAAAAACGACCATTCAATAACAGTAACAGTAATAAATAACAAATCAATCACAACTACAATAACGACAAAAAAATAATGAATAATAATAAATCAATACAAATAAATCAATAACGATAACAATAAATCAATAATGGTGACGATGATAATAAGATAGAAACTTATGAGGGACTGGTCATAAATTAGCAGGGGTGTAGACTGGGGTGTAGAAGAGGAAATGGGGTGTTTAAGGGGGAACAGGGTGTTTAAGGGGGAAGGGGGTGTAGAGGAGGAAATGGGGTGTAGAAGGAGGAAGAGGGTGTAGAAGGAGGGAAAATGGGGTGTAGAAGGAGGAAGAGGGTGTAGAAGGGGAAATGGGGTGTAGAAGGGGAAATGGGGTGTAGAAGGGGAAATGGGGTGTAGAAGGGGAAATGGGGTGTAGAAGGAGGAAGAGGGTGTAGAAGGAGGAAGAGGGTGTAGAAGGAGGAAGAGGGTGTAGAAAGAGGAAGAGGGTGTAGAAGGGAAAGGGGTGTAGAAGGGAAAGGGGTGTAGAAGGAGGAAGACGGTGTAGAAGGGGAAAGGGGTGTAGAAGGAGGAAGAGGGTGTAGAAGGAGGAAGAGGGTGTAGAAGGAGGAAGAGGGTGTAGAAGGAGGAAGAGGGTGTAGAAGGAGGAAGAGGGTGTAGAAAGAGGAAGAGGGTATAGAAGGGGAAAGGGGTGTAGAGGGAGGAAGAGGGTGTAGAAGGGGAAATGGAGTGTAGAAGGGGGAAGAGGGTGTAGAAAGAGGAAAGGGGTGTAGAAAGAGGAAAGGGGTGTAGAAAGAGGAAAGGGGTGTAGAAGGAGGAAGACGGTGTAGAAGGTTAAAGGGGTGTAGAAGGTTAAAGGGGTGTAGAAGGTTAAAGGGGTGTAGAAGGGGAATGGGGCTGTAGAAGGGGAATGGGCTGTAGAAGGGGAATGGGCTGTAGAAGGGGAATGGGGCTGTAGAAGGGAAATGGGGCTGTAGAAGTGGAATGGGGCTGTAGAAGGGGGAAGGGGCTGTAGAAGGGGGAAGGGGCTGTAGGAGAGGGGAGGGGTGTAGAAAAGGGGAAGGACATAATTTTTTAAACACCCAAAAATGGCGGGTCAAAACAATAGGTAATTGAAATAGGGGGAAGGGGCATAATATTTTATACTTATTGTCGGGGGAGGGTTATATATTTTTAGACTTTGATTTCCTTTCGACACTCAATCGAAAACCGCTCTAATAGGTGGTCGAAAACCAATGCATGGCACAAGTTCAGCAGCACATGCAGTTTGAACAGATCCTTCCACGTTTTTTTTAACAGTTTGGTATCTAATTATAACAGCAAAACCACCGATACTGCTGAAAAGAGCACCTCGCAACTAGTAAAAAAAAGTCAGAGTTATATCTTGTATAGGAGCATAGTTAAAGTGCCTATCACCCTTTTGCAATTTTGATAGCTTATGAACCTCCGAAAGGTTTTGAGTACTTCTGTGAAGAAAGTTTTGGTTTAAAGTGAATACTTTATGTTCTACGCTTGTTTGAAATCGTGTAAATGTGACCTTTCCTGACCCATGACCGCGTAAGTAAAAGCCTGGGTCGAAACCTGGGTAGACGTCATCTCATTAATGCATTATTCTCCATGGCGCCTTTTTATCACAACAACATCGATGCATAGAAAATATACACAGTTTTCGAGTTGTTAGTAAAGAAATAAGTCATTTTAGTCAACATATTAAGTATTTATTCGAATGATTGCAAAGCCGAATTAATTATATGACGTCAAGATGACGTCTACCCAGGTTTCGACCCAGGCTTTTACTTACGCGGTCTTGGGTCAGGAAAGGTCACATTTACACGATTTCAAACAAGCGTAGAACATAAAGTATTCACTTTAAACCAAAACTTTCTTCACAGAAGTACTCAAAACCTTTCGGAGGTTCATTAGCTATCAAAATTTCAAAAGGGTGATAGGCACTTTAATGAAACCCAGCGACCTTCTTTGTTATAGGTCTTTGTTCGCTTTTTTCAAAACACAATAGATATTGGAATATGTTAATCAATCAGCCAATAGGAACATGTGGGTTCAGTAGATCAGGGGACGCTAATAGCTATGACCGTGCACAATCTTATGTCTTAACCCCTTCCAACCTAAATCGCAGCGCCTTTGTTAGACCCTTTGAAGTTTGCCGGGTTTCCTAACTATTCTCCTTTATTAACTATGATAGGAGCAAAGATACAGCCAGCAAAATGTGCAATTTTACAGACGTTTGTATGTATTTTTGCTCCTATACAAGAAAGAACCTTCAAATTTGGAATTTTGCTCTTTCAGCAGTATTGGTGGTTTTGCTGTTATAAGTATATATCAAAATGTTGAAAATACCGTGGAAGGATCTATTGACTAGCAAGACACGGAACGGCACGGTGCAAGCAGGCACGGTACACATACAACGTTCGGGTTGTGCACAAATGGGAGTAACAAAATAATTAAACATACTAAAACAACAGCATTACAAGGTCTTCCTTCGGATATGGTGTTTTCTGTTGGGGATGGGGATATCAAAAGGGTGTCGTCGGTTAAGTATCTCGGAATACACCTTGACGATTCGCTGTCTTGGAACACTCATATAGAAAAGCTTACAAAAAAAATATCGTCTGGCCTTGGTGCCCTTAAACGCCTAAGACCGTTCATTCCATACTCGGCACTGATGAGTGTATACAAATCCCTAGTTCAATCTCATTTTGACTACTGTAGTTGCGTCTGGGGTAACTTAAACAAAGGGTTGGCAGACAAACTTCAGAAACTACAAAATCGTGCAGCCCGCATACTGACAAATCTCCCATTCCAAACTCATATCGATGATCTCTTGGAAACCCTCAGTTGGAAAAGGCTCGACAGTCGGAGAGCCACCCAAAAGGCTATCCTAATGTACAAAGCCCTGCACGGTCTGGCTCCCACATATCTAACTAAAAAGTTTGAAAGACGAAACTCGGCCCTAAAATATGATCTGACAGGTGCGAGTTCCAAAATATCTATGCCACAACCCCGGACTAACTTTGGCAAAAAACGAATTTGCTACAACGGGGCTGAACTTTGGAATTCATTGCCTGAGGATATCAGATTATCTGATACAATTAATATTTTTAGAACTAAACTACGTAAACATACACTATTGTAATTACAATCTTATAAGACACGTCAAACATGTAAAGCAGTAGGCATTCTTTTTACGATTTTAAAATTTTACTTTTAATGTTATGCTATTACTGATGGTTTCTTACGTGTATAAATAAAGTATGTATGTTTGTATGTATACTCACGCGCCATCTGGTGAGAAGTTTGGCTGGCAGGCGTAACCAGCGACCTGCAAAAAAAACATTTAAGTGCGTGAAAGACGAAGTAAAGGAGCCGAAGTAAAGCCAAATTGCTTCCGAGAACAACCAAAAAGCTTCCAGAAAACACAACTATATAATTGCTCGTCGATGACCTTAGAAATCCACTGAGTTCAGTAAAGCCTGGTTTCATTTTTAGCCTTATAATTGCCTTTTCTTGTTTTTCCATGTTTTTCAGCTAGAGCTGATCCTATCTCCACAACAAAAACGACACGAGAAAAAAACCGAAATAACAAGAAAAGGCAATATGAAAACTAGGCTTGAAAGTAATAACGAGAGGAAGGAAAAGCCGGTGTAACTATACATGTCTTCAAAACAGAACAACTGGAAATCCATTTAGCAGTAAATTTGTCGGAAATCACTTACAGTTTCCTTTTCTATAATCCAATTCTGAATTAAACAAATTAAGGTATTCAGGATCTGTTGATTGCCGTACGTATTTCTTCGAATCACTGGAGTTGAGGAACACAAACTATAAAACTGTATTTCTAGGGCATTAAAAATGAAGGCTAAGAGAAACCCTTAAGTGTTCTGTACATTTGAGGCGTTGGAACATTCAAGAAAAAAGTAATCGTTAATTGATTTCAAGTGTTTAGGTGACAAGCAATGGAACTGTTACCAAACAATTTATCTGTTCCACGATTTAAGGCGAATGATTAAAGGGCTTTTGAAAGTGTGTTCCGTAAACAATGTAACTACAATTTCCATTATCACAGAGACTTAAGACTGTCTACTTACTTCGAAACCAAAATTAATTCCTGGAAAGCCATTTGTGTGTTAGTGACACTTCACAGCACATGTCGGAAAACCATTAAAGTGTTCAGTACATTTGTATACAGCTATTTCAGTTAAAGTGCCCCTAACCCTTTTGCAAATTTTATAGCTATGAACCCTATGTTCTACGCTTGTTTGAAATAGTGAAAATTTGACTTTTCCTGACCCATGACCGCGAAAGAAAAAGACTGGATCGATTTCAATCGATCGATCGATCGTGCAATCGTGTTTTCACTTTTCGATACATTTATCTGAAAATTTTCCCGCGTTCTTACCCTTCCCAGCACAGCAACATCCCTCAAATTTTGATCGGTTAATCTTTTACCTGCTCTTAAGTTTGCAGACAGTGAATATTTCAGAAATTCGATTTTACGGAAATTATTTGGCATCGGATTCCCATACAAACACTGTATTTCACGCCATGCTTGCACCTCTTACAAGATGGGGGAAATTACCTTGGATTGGTCTATTACTTTACACTGGTTTGAAAGTCTTTTGCGGTCACTGTACGAAGTTGTAGAAATGCGGTTCTGATATGCTATCGTTCAGAAAACAAAATCTGAGGACAGGAACAGCAGAGAACAAAAGTCCTTGAAACAAAGTTTTCTACAAGTCCAATGTCGAGTGCAAAACAGAAGCATTCAGTGATCGCGGCATTAAATGCAATATCACACGGAAAATAGGAACACAGTGTTACAAACACAACGAAGTGTTTGGAGACATTTCATATAGGTGTATCCACCCTCTTCACGTAACTAATACTCCGTCCCTGTAGTATCCAGAATCCGTTTAAGTGTCCAGTTTACTGTGATGCGAGTGGCTGCTACCTACTTGTTCACAGGAAGCCATTTCAGTGTTCAGTAACCAAATGGAAAAGGATGTTCAGTACCAATCAACTTACCATATGTCCTTTAAATGTCTTTTTCCTGTTCTGCCGAAAGCGGTTATGAACTCCAAACATTAATATCTGATTATCCATCGATTGGCACGCAAGCCATTTTTCTGCAAATTAAAAAAATACAAAATTTAAACAAAAAGTCAATCGAAAGTGAATGAACAGGGGATCCCGAGATAGAAGAACAATACATGCAGTAAATAAGTGGCGTGCCGACAAAATTATTGCACGATGAGGAATTTATAATAATAATTATCAGCGATGTTCATATGAACTGACGAAACTCGCGCACATGTGGAATGGTTAAAATCAAAATAAATATGCAAAACGGCCATCAAACTGTGTGTAGATCTAGTCTTTAAGGTAGACTATGAGCAAGACCCTTTATCAGTGATCTGTGTTTTGATTACTAATGTGTTTCACTAAGTTTGGCCGCCTTGTTTTGACCTAGCGCGAAATAGGATCGAGTCTAAAACGATCCACTCGGGGGAGGGGTCAGGAGAGGGTTGAAGGAAGTTTTTTCCCTTTTCTCCCCTCTCCCACTCCCTACGTAAAGGGAATCCGTCTCGTGCTCGGCTATTTATCAGCGAATAAACCGCATGTGAGCGTAGCGTGCGCAATGATTCCCGTAAAAGAAACTAGTTGAAAGATTATAAAGACAATAACCTAACCTAGCTTTGCTCTCGGGAACTGTTCGCTTCGCTCTCGAAAACTGTTCGATTCTCAGAACAACGCCACAAGTAGGTTATTGAGGTTAATATCATTGTCGTCCTTCAAATATTTTCTTTCACAAGAAACCCATGCACGCGCTACATCCACACAGGATATAGCCGCGGTTATCAGGTCACGTGACGCGATTGCACCAATGATACGGCTACTGCATCTTACCGTTCGGATGTAAGGCTACAGCGGGCATGGAATGCATGGACGGCTCAGCAATGTACTTGAAATCCACCGGGATATCCCTACGAGAGTGCACAGACATCCAATCAGTAGTCAGTTCGTGGTTCAGGCAGTAACAACGGCATTTGAAGCACAGAGGGTTACATAACTCGTTCTATTGGTGACTCACCATTCCCATACTCGAATACTCTTGTCATCTGAAGTAGTGACGAACCTCCTGTTTTGGTCTACGAATGTGATGGTGTTCACAGCACCGAGATGCCTGCAACCACAAGGACACGTGACATCTTTATAAGGAACATGGCCATAAACCTCAGTCACACCAGAATGAGAATGGTAGGGATGGGAATGGGGTGAGAATTGGATGAGAATGGTCAACACATCCTCCCCGTTGAATTCACAACTATCCTTAAATGGAAAACACGCTTGAAATAACGATAATCGTAATTCTAATGACATTCTGAAAACCAGTCAAGGATAAAGATAAACATTTGTTACATTCCGAACGGCGGTAGACCGGCTTAGTGTAGTAGTGATGACGTCTGCACTACACTGCAGTACACGCACAGGGCTACGAGTTCGAGTCCGAGTAGGAGCGCTCAAAAAATATTTTTCCTCTCTTTACTTTCTCTTCTTGTTTACCTGTGAACCCTAGCTCTAGTTGAGTGAGAACCCGTCGTTTACCCGTGAACTCGTCCGATGGTTAGGGTTTGGTTTGTGGTTCGGGTTAGGATTTGTCGTAGAATTAACGACTATCATTGTTCCAAGCGTGTTTGCCATTTCAGGATAATTGTTAATTCAACGGGGAGAATGCGTTGGAATGGTAGGGATGGGAATGGGGTGAGAATTGGATGAGAATGGTAGGGATGGGAATGGGGTGAGAATTGGATGAAAATGGTAGGGATGGGAATGGGGCGAGAATTGGATGAGAATGGTAGGGATGGGAATGGGGTGAGAATTGGATGAGAATGGTAGGGATGGGAATGGGGTGAGAATTGGATGAGAATGGTACAGATGAGAATGGGGTTACAATTGGATGAGAATGATACGGATTAGAATGGAGTGGGAATGGTAGGGATGACAATGGGATGGGAATTGGATGAGAATGGCATAATGGATGAGAATGGTATGACAATAGTAGGGTTGACAATGGAGTGAGAATTGGATGAGGATGGTACGGATGAGAATCGAATGAGAATGGTAGGGATGAGAATTGGATGAGAATAGACTGCATTCAAAATGACTACCTCCTAATTGCATAAATTCTAAGATAAATCTGTAGAGAAATTAATGCTACCACATAAAAAAATAAAATTAGTGATTGTGTTCAGTTTTAGAGCAATGTGGGAAATGCTGTTGAGTTATCAGAATTTCAAATGCAGAAGAAACAAAAAGAAAGCGAGTAAAGTTGTTTTTCTAATATAAATCTCTCTAATTTCAAGTGGATGTAACTTAATTGCTTTTTAAGCTAAAGCACTCAACTTCTACAAGATCACTAATGTCAACATGCTCTTTCATTCACATGGTAATGATGTTTTCTGTATATGTAGATAAACTATTGAAACAGAAATACGCATTTATGAATATGGTCTATGGTAGGGATGAGAATGAAGGGATACAAATTGCAGGGATGAGAATTCGTTTAATTTGCTTCAGCTCTCATTAAGTACCATCATCCTGATCGAATGAGAATTCGTTTGTATCATGCGGTGTCATGTTGGCAACAAACAATTCTTATGAACAACTCTTATGAACACTTGACTGGCCAGTTGAAAAGCAATAGAGGTAATCGGCTAATGCTGTTGTCACCAAATTCAGATCATGTGATGTAAACAAATGCTACTCTGGGGAATTATTCCTTTTTCATTCTAATCATAATGCAGTCATCCCTATCTGAATAAAATTAATTTTCAAAGAATTAATTCTCCAGAGTAATGTGTGTTTACATCACATGATCTGAATTGGGTGGCAACAGAGTTAGCCGATTACCTCTATGGCAACTGATTTTAGCTCATGAGAAACCCCACTATAACTTTATTTCATTTTCAACTTGGGATTCCTGTGGTCGAGCACAGGTAGCCCAAACTGATGTGACGCTTAAGCCTGGTTCACACGGCGACATAATCATAATCATAAACATAATCATAAGTAACAGTACATGTTAACCAGAACGACAAACAATCATAATCACAATCACAAGAAAATGAAACTGTTCCATCCTCTTATGATTATGTCTTATGCTTATGTCGTTATGTAGCACATGTGAACCGAGAAAACATAGTCATAATCACAATCCAAGCACGCAAATCGCAAGAATGCAAACAGTCTGATGAGCGGAAATACATTCAGTTTGTCAGAGCATCGATGCCGCCTTATTGGGCATGCGTATGTTCCTGTGCTTATGACTATGTCGCCCTGTGAACGAGGCTTTACCGATCATATTCTTGAACTATTTCGTTAGCCCTGACGTCCCACTGAAAACAAAAACAAAAAACAATGGTGTTACAATGAAGTGACAAGAAAACTAAAGAGAGATTATTCAAACCAGCAAGAACATTAAATAATTATTGTTCAAATCTTCGGCGCAAACATGGCATTACTAAACGTAGTTTCTGTAAAGACTGTTATCAACTAAGGTTTGTTCTTATATAATTCTGCTAAGAATGCACAAAATATGCACAAGAACGCATCAAATAGAGCAGATTTCGTATGAGTGGACAAGTTATGGCAATGGTTACTGAACGACATGCCATGACATTGAAATGGTTTCCCATTGTTTTTGTCTTTCTGATCCAATCAAATTACAGAGTTACGGTACAGTAAGTTACAGTACAGTTACGGTAAGGCTATGGGCATGCTGTATGTTTGTCCCACTCATACCAAATCCGCCCTACATGACCGTATTTAATTACAGTCAAATGGCTTCCCATCACCATGGTAATCTCTCGAGTGAGCATGCAAGGTTTATGGTTATACATTATAGAAAGAAAATTTCGCTTCTTGGCAGAATTTATATAATAAACATAAACAATGTGCTCATCGACGAGTACACTGTAAAAACCGGTTTGACAACAATAAACCGGACTGACAAGCTCAGATGTTGGGTCTGCGGCTTGACAATGCTCGAGCATGGTGACTTTTACCATACCGTAAGAATCTTCTTATCTGACGTGCCACAAACGAAGAGATGTTGTTTGTCCTAAGGAAATAAAAAGTAGAATAACATTACAGCCGAGCAACTGGCCATTTTAAACTTTGGAACGGCTATAGACAAGCAATAATTATCGAGTTAAAGTTGTGAAACCATAGCTGGCCTCTCTCTAACTCTGCCTAACCCTGCTATCTTAAAATTTAGCTACATCTCTAGGTATGTACATGTATGTGAAGAACAAACCTGGGCGCTCAGACTGACATTGGCATCTAGCAAGATCTGCTAATGTCTCCGAGACTGATTTCACACACACTCCTTACTTTATTCATATATTCTCTGAACTCAACTCTCAACAAAAACTCATTTAGGTAAAATATTCGCGCAACAGCATTGCAAGGACAAGTTCAAGATGTTGTTACATGATGCAATAGAAGGTTTGCTGCGAAACTTTTGGAACCGAGTAGAGGGCAATTTTACTTTTCATGAAACTGCAGCGCAAAAAAATTACTGCATAAGCTGACCATGTTACATAGTGCTATTCTTGGTGAAACCTGGTAACAATTTCAAGTTTTATTAAGCTTCCAGTCATGACTAAGCGCCCCCTAAGAATAGGGACTTGGGGTGGTGAAAGTGGTAAACACTTAACCTCTCATGCACCTCTGTGGCCCAGGTTCGATTCCCAATTGTGGCGCCACATGTGAGTTGAGATTATTGGTATCTCGCCCTTGCTTCCAGGATTTTTCTCCAGGTTCTCCGGTTTTCCTCCCTCCACAAACCCAACAGGTTAAATTCCAATTTGATCTGTGGTTTAGCCGGGTTCTGACTTTGATCAGCCCCTATAGTTGTTTCAGGTCCAATTAGAAATTCCGAGTTTTTTTTGTGTGTCAATGTAATGACATCATAGATCAGCTTATTTGCATATTGCAACCTGAATATCTCAGGAACGAGAAGAGATACGGACTAACAGAAAATGTCATTCTTCCTCATTTCTAAAGGATTTTCGTATGAGATCAAGGCTCTTAATCAAGGAAACATGGTATGTATGTTATGCATGGAGTGTATGGTATGTATGGTATGCATACATACCATGACTCTTTTGGGTAGAAAGACAAGGCTAGAGAAGTACTTCAGTCACTTACCTCATCTGGATTGAACTTTGCACAGTATGGAATTTTTTTATTGGTGAACCGTCCAATACACTCTCCTATACATAAATAGTATATTAGTTGAAACTGGCTACAATAGTTCAGTACCGGTTGTTCAAAGCAAGGGTAAGCGCTACCCCATGGTTAAATCAATCCCGAGGTTAAAAATCCAAGGTTAAACTGTCCAGATTACAGTTAAAGATTTAGCGCTATCATAGGGAAAGTTACCCTTGCTTCGAACAACCAGGAGCCAATTCAATACAACTTGTACACATGTATTTTACATGTCTACACATTGTTTAAACTCCTGAAAACAATGGCGAGACTTGTAAAATACCTGTGTAAAAGTTGTATTGTTTTGGCTCCAAGGTCCAGCACAATAGGCTAGTAGTAATGCTCAGTTCCAGTAACTCAAGGATGCATTCGATGACCGTATTCCGGAATAAGAAGACATAGAATGATCACTACAAATACCTTAAATCGGGATTTCTTAGCCACTGGAATATTAAAGACATGAACACAGGCTGCAACATTGCCAGCTACATGTATAGTAACATTACAATGTGTGTCGTCCACCTCTGAAATAGTTGTGTGCAGTGTTGCATGCAGGACATGATGCAGCACATGTCCTTTTCAAGAAGCATTTGTAGCTTACAGTGCAAACTGTGCCTGAACCAGCGATTTTCAGAGACGATTTCATCTATTCTTGTTCCAGAATACGGTCTAAATCGAATGTGCCCTAAGCTGTAAGTAACAGATACAGAATTTGTGGCCGTGCTTTATGGGATTTACAAACTCCCAGTAATCCTGTACCAACAACAACAACAACTTTATTTACCCTATTACTTACATATAGTATTTACAGAGAAAAAAGAAATTGGAATATTTAAAGCGTACTGGCACCCTGAAATAACTGGAAAGCTAAAAATGCCAGGGAGCCAGTTTACATGGCTGAATTAAATTACTAGGTCGGATAAATAAATAAAAAACACATTAGATACACACAGAAAATTCTACCTATTTAGTCTATTATACCATAAATATTATAGATACATATATTTATAGAGAGAGGAGGAAATACAATCAATTTGAGATTGCCAGCTAAGATTAGAATCAATAAAGATACCAAGATATTTGATACAATTATCTTGTTGCAAAGGTGTATTACTTATAATTAAATTAACATTTAATGTTACCTTCCTTTGGGGAGGATGAAATAGAACAAAATTTGATTTATCTATATTTAGTGAAAGCTTGTTTGCACATAACCAAACATGAATATTGATCAATTCATTATTTATGTTGGATTCCAATGTAGAAAGGTTCTTATGCCTATAAAATAGATTGGCATCATCTGCAAATAGGTGAAAGTCAAAGAGATCAGAACAAAGATGGAAATCATTTATGTAGAGTAGAAAGAGAACTGGACCTAGTACAGATCCACGGGGGATACCACAGGAGATTGTTGCTGAACCAGAGGTTGTATTATTTACTGTAACAGTTTGTTGTCGGTTACTGAGGTATGAAATAAACCAATTTTTAGCAATTCCTCTAATTCCATAATGTTCCAATTTCTTGATCAAAATTGCATGATCTACAGACTGTATCGAATGCTTTACTAAAGTCTAAAAATATTCCACAAGAAAAGTCTCGCTCATCGATTGCTCTTTGGATTTTATCAATGATGCTAAGAACAGCATGATCAGTTGAATGTTTAGCCCGAAAGCCAAACTGTTTGTCAAAAAATATTGTTTCTTTCTCTAGGAAGTCCAGTAATCTGCTTCACATTAGCTTCTCTAAGAGATCTGTATTCTGATTGCACCCATTATACTGTAGCTCTATTGTTTTCGTACTGCACGTTCTAAAGGTTAGGGTGTTTTGTATTGTTGGGTAAGTCAATGCTGTGGCTCGTTTCGAGAGGTACAGGATGGCGCCAAACTTGAGCTGAAAGCGAGAGTTTGTAAATCCCATAAAGCAAGGACACAAATTCTGTATATGACTTATCAAACGTCTAGAATTATAGTCATGTTTTCAGTTATTTTGGCGATACGACTTATTTTGGCCGAGAAAATCGAAGCAAAAGTGTATGTAAATCAGGATGAAATCTGGATCAGATTTACAGATCACTTATCGCTCAGTTATTTCCTTTGTTTTTGCTTCATGAATTATTAATGAGTTTGATAAGTACATGTAAAATGTCTGTAAAGTTTGCAAATGTACCTGTTTCTGTGTCCCACAGTTTGACGTATCTATCATAAGCAGCACTGAGGAACTGTGTGCCGTTATTGTTGAAGGAAATGTCTCGTACAGCTTTACTGTGACCTGTCCACCATGAAATGATATGAGTCAAAAATATAAACTTGTCCAACTTATAGAACATGTAATGATGTGTATTAAACCTGGCCAAATGGGCTCGCAAGTCAACACAAGTTTCAAAAATATCAGAACTTGTGCTCAGACTTGCAGATAAGGAAGCCAAGCGGATTCGCAAGTTAAAAGTTTAGCCATACAAAATCCCATTTCCATACTCTTTAGTTAAAATCCCCATAAATGTCATAAATTTCAGTGATAAATGCGTTTCTTTATCACTTTCGACTTGTAGTGAATTTGCATTGGATGGCCAAATGGTGAAAAACGTGTGTGTGAATTTGAGCTCGATCAAAGTTAACGTAAGGCCATGCAAGTGCGTGGCCAAACGAAACGCAAGTCTAAGGCAAATCAGAAAATTGCGTCGACCTGCAAGTCCATTCTGATCCGTTTGGACATAACTTTAAGGTGATTTCTGATTTTTCATCTATTACCAAATAAGATTGTTTCAAAATTTAACATTAACGAAAGGGTTTTATTGGGATTCAAAAGAGCAAAAACAAAATTGGGGTCACCAACTTCATTTTTGCTAATTTATGCAAGAAATACAATTAACTGCCAGGTGCAATAATTAACGATTAGATCCGCAGCCCGAATGGGCTACGAGTCAATTGCCCATGAGGTGCAGCCGAATGGGCTATTTAACTCGTAGCCCATGAGGGCGAGAGGTCTAATTGTTTTAGTATAAACTAACTAGTCAGACAGTAGAAAATAATAGAAAGAAAGAAATTGAAGCTGAAATTATTTCGTGAAAATGCATGCGTTTTTTCTCTACCATGGGCTATCACAAATAGACCTATAGTAGGGTAGCCAATCAGAATGCAGGATTCGTAATAGTCCACCAGTTGGTTTATAGTAATTGTTGTTAGTATATACCACACAAGTGAATAATGCTTTTCGCATGCTCTGATTGGTTACTCAAACTCGAAATATCCTGGGTCTGCTAACATTTTGTACCAGTACAGAGTACCGGCTGATAGGAGAGGCTAGTGGAATCTCTGGTCACAGTTAAGAGAATGTTTTAACTTGAAGCTGTATGGAACATTTTGAGCAATTTCTAATCCCTTACCAATGAAAGTCCTGAGACATCTTCTCTTGTCGTAAACTTCCCACAGCTAAGAGAGGATGTTGTTAGTTAATAAATAGAAGATGGTTCTCCGTGTTCTATAAAATATTATAAAATAGTTTCGATAGTATGCACGCTCTGATTGGCTGTAAGCCGTGTTTCTATAACTCTATAGAAACATAGACAGTTGAGCACGCGCTTGAGCTAGTTGTGAGAATTTACGTTTTGGTTGTCAAATTAAGCGAGCGTTTCCGTGCTTATATTCGTTTATTTTATAAAGGAAATAGAAAACATTTTCCCCTTGTTTTTATAGAGTTATAGAAACACGTCTTGTGGAAGTTTGGAAGAACTCGAAATAGCTGTGGAAACACTCGCCCTTCGGGCTCGTGTTCCCACTGCCATTTCTCGTTCTCCCAAACTCCCACTCGTGTTTCTATAACTCTGCAGAAACACGGGAAATGTTTTCTATATCGTAAATAATGCATGCTTGAGGTCTTGAAAAGCTGTGGATGCACAGCTTTTCAAGAATTCAAAAATGGATAATTCTTTATGACTTATCGGCACATGTTGGCCAACCATCTTCTATTTGTTTTGTAATATAGAATTCAATCTATGTGGAAAGAAAGTAATATACTGTAATTCAAAGTGGCAGAGCTTTGAAGACGAGGGAAATGTCTGGGCAGCATAAAGAAAACAAACAGTCTGTGATGACAGCAAAAGAAAAGCCATGCTGATGTTGTTTAAAAAAAACATATTGTTGCTGATTGGCCAGATTTTGATCACGTGGTCTCCCTGCTTGAACGTGCATTTATAAAAAATATATTCCAACTTTGTGCACAGTATAAAATCCAAGCAGGTGATTGGCTAATGACAGTGTTTTTATTTTATTGGTGACCACAGCACACTGGCATACCTTGACCTTGCAATCCATACTGCATGAGAGGAGAAGATGAGCAGACCTTGGTAAAAATCGAATGCATGATACACCTTTTGTGTGGCCAGTCCTGAAGAGATAAAAAGAATCATGAGTCAGACAATGGTTGGATTGCATGACCATACATTGTACTCCAGAATACGAATAGATGGAATACTCTCTGAAAATCAAACACCACAAACTCGTCTCCACCCACCCCCACCTTTTTAAGAATACAACAAAATAATAAATAGTTTCACTGGCTTGATAACTGCATGCTTGCTCTGAGCCCTCCAATCCCTTTTCGATTTCAAGTGCTATTTTTAATTGGCTAGAAGAGAATGTACATGTTTTGTTATTCTATTAATGGAAGTTGATTCTCAAGATTTTCAAATCATCACTTAAGCCCTTTATTACACACAATTTAAGTTTTAGTGAATTATTACACACCATGTGTGAATGTGTTTTTTAGGTAGGTAACACCTCTCTGGTGGTTCATCTGAATCCAGTTTGACATCCAGATCTTTAGGAATGTGTAGATATGATCGGCCTTGGTAATCCACAGCATCTTTAACTGCAAGATCATACATGAAAGATTGATGTCAATGGCAACAATTGAAGGGGTGAGCGCAAGAAAGAGTTAAGTTCTCAATTCTCCCTTACAAAACAAAGAAGATAAAGGAGAATTTGGAATTTGAACTGTTGTCACTTAACTCTTTCTTGTGCTCACCTCTTCAATTGCAAGGTGCAACAAAAGCAATGCCTGATAGCTTGGAGCTAGTGCACTTTCATGTTGGGCTAGTAGATCAGTTTGACAACTTGCTTGATGGGTAAAGATCCACAACAGGCTTCTTAGAGAAATGAGGTACTCTGGCAAATTCAATTTTCTTTTTCTTTTAACCCTGTTACCAGGGACTGAGATTGTTGTCAGACAGTAGACTTCATGACTGATCATTTCACAAAAATGGCCAATAATTTTTCAACATGGCAGAATGCCTATTGCTTTCTGTTTCCTTCTATTATTCAAGGTTTTTTGCGAAAAGTCCTGAATAAACTGTTTTAACTGTGCTACTAAATAATATTATTACTGTCCCATTGATCTAACCCTAGCTAGGACAATGAGACTTTTGCAGGATACGATCAGACAGACGGACAGTACTTTATTTGAAGCTTTGTACGAACGTGTACATCAACTTGAATCCAAATATTTTATACAGTATAAACTAACTTCAAAGATTGTTTTTCCTTATCTCTAAGAGAAAAACAGTTAAATATGTATTTTGCTACTATATTTTGGAGTTTAGGTGGAGGATCTATCATTAAGTGGAACAACTGATTGTCTGATATTCTTTTTCGATTGATATTAAGGGAGCTAAATTGAGCTACATGTAATAATTTGTTCCTCAAGTTGTGAAATAAAGGGAATTTAACAAGAAAGTGCCTTTCATCTTCAGTCTCATTGCGGCACTGAAAACAAGTTCTTTCTTCAGGTTTTTTATAACTGCCTGAGCACAATCATGTGGTTGTGCTGCATGCAGTGGTGTAGCGAGGGGGGGGGGGGGGGGGTCAGATTGACAGGCTAAAAAGGTATAACATGCCATACTTTGAAACCCCTGTTGAATAGTACTCTCATGAAGAGATCAACTACACTTCAAAGTCCGAAGACTTTGAAATTTGTGAAATTTGAAAGTACTAAGAAATGTTTAAGTTTACTTGCATGTAATAATTAATGTGTAATTAATGGCTGTGCCATCTGCAATTGAAATTTGACACAGTTTTTGAAACCCCTGGTCAAATCTGATGATGAGCACATGAAACATAATTTTACTTAAGTGACAAGCTTTCCATACCATGAAGAGTGGACTTCTCCTCCACGCTCTTGTCTTCATCTTTCTTTGTTCGCTTTTGTTTTGTCAGTTCAAACTCCTCTAGTTTTGTTGCCTCTTCCTATGAATAATACATAAAGTCATATATTAATATGTGTACATACATGTACATGTCACAACTTCCCAGGTTGAGAATCTTGCCAAGATCTTGTATAATCTTACAAGATTCTAAACCAGGGTTGAGAAGGTTAAAATTTGTCACTGCAGTGTTCTCACCAGAATTTTGTAGCTAGTTGGGATCTAAGGACCCACAAAGACAAACACTGGGACATGTCAGAGACACAATGGCTCATTATATACCATTTTCATTAGCAACCGAAGATGCTAAAATTCTTGTACCATTGTTTTGCTTTTAGAACTAATAATTTATTATAACAGCTAGTTTTTTCCAATTTGTGTCCCCAGGGCCCTCAGATATCTTTTTAGTGCGCCATTTTGAAAAAGTGTGGATCAGTATGTGTATGGCCACTAGCTTTAGGCTCTATCTTTTATGTCACATGTACATACACAGGGCTCGAAATTAAGAAAAAAAAGGAGGCGTAATTTTATGCCCAGCTTAAATTTTTTAGCCGTAATTCTCCAAAATATAGCCGTAAATAATTGTGCATTAGTAGCTGAAATTTGTATGTCACAGGAAAAGGATAAAATTTGTTTGTTTTTTAATGTTGCAAGTCATTTGCTTTTTTTGTAATAAACATTCGACTTTAAACTCATTGAGTTAAATCTCGCTTTTTTAAACAAGACAGAGAAAGACAAAGGCGTGGCAGCCTTTTTTCCATGCGGTCACACAAAGTTTCGCAGGAAGCCATGCAAGTGTTTTAAAGTGTAACGTACATGTCTAGGCTGAGCTAGGCCGTTAAAACAGATCTATCGCGCCGGCTTTGAGACAAATAGAGCGGCAAGCAGAGACGATTTCTCTCATCTTTCTACAAAAAATTGTTTGCATTTTTCTACTATTTGCAAGCAAGCGTTTAGTGTAAACTTTTTTGTCTGTTGTTTCAAGTTTGAAACTATGCATTTCAAACTTGAAACAACAGACAAAAAAGTTTACACTAAACGCTTGCTTGCAAATGGTAGTATTTTTTTCAAAAAAAAACAGATAGTTTTAGAGATTTGGAAATAAGACTAAGTTGTCTTCCGATAATTTTTACCTTTGTAAGAGGATCTAGGCATAATTTTACGCCTAAGTGGAAAACGTTAGGCGTATTTACGCCCGTATCGGGCGCAATTTCGAGCCCTGATACATGGACAGCCTGATGGACTGCAAAATGTAATTTGCCACACACTTCTTGTATCACTGCCATGTGTCCTAATAAAATGCACATTATCCATTATGTTACTGAATATTTACAGGGATGACCTCATTTTATAAATAGACATGCATGTACAACTGTACAATAATACACTTACCTCTGATGGTTTAGAACTTTTAGATTCATCAACAAATGGTGCCCATGGCCCTTGATATCCCTCAATATCCCCAGGGTCACCTGGTCCTTCCCTCTTCCTCTTGTCTCCAAGACGTGCCTTGGTGCTCTCGAATACTGTGTTCCCTGGAAAAATGTGTTAAGAGATGTTCACTTAGTTGATAAATGTGCAGTAAGTTTATTGGTTTATTCATGGCCAATCAAATCATGAACTGAATAATGAACAAAAAACATATATAGTTAGTGATATTACCTTTCAGCTCGTCTGCCTTATTAACATCACCAACAACACTAAAACAGAAAATATAATTATATATGTGTATGCTAAATACAAGTAGGTACTGTAGAGTGTACAATAGTCATGTACATGTAAAATAATTAATCTAGCTTATTAATTAAAGTGTATATTTATATACATTGTAAGGTCAAATATTTTTATCATTAATATTGATTCTACATCAAGTGAATAGTTGAATAGTAGAATATTTCTAGAGGTTCCTATTTCCAATATGCTAATGATGTGACATAAATTTGACGTGAATTCTGGAATTTACTTTCATTTCTTTTTCCTTGTGAATGAAACTGTTTATTGATTTTGACAAAATATTTGGTAGAATCACTGACATAACCTTCAAATATAACATAGATGTTTACAAAAGGTCATACTCTACCAGTATGTTTTTGTATAATAAATGAAGACCGAAGTTATGCCACCGGCTTGAATATATTATAAATAGAAACCTCTATAACTCATGTATGCATGATCGCTGGCTACTTAATGTAAAACTTAATTATTGTAGCTTACAGTGGTTTCAATAGGCACTGATTACCGATGATTATTTTTATCTGTCTATTTTGAAGTTTTTGCTGCCTACTGACACTAAGCCAAGACTTGAATACTACCACAAGGATCCCGAAACATGCTAGAATGTATAACCTTCAGTTGCCTAAATTGTATTTCAGCTTGATTAAAGTCACCTTGTCCCTGCTGCAGCATTTCCAGAAACACTTGGATCCAGTGCATATCCTGCGAAAGAAAATAACCTGGATGTTTTATATTAATAGGAGTAAATTGACAGTCCAATATTTTGTGTTAAATCTGTATTTCTTTATCCTATGTATGTAAATATGTATTTTAGTACTAGTTGTATATGGTAAAATAGAGACAACGATGATGATTTTACATACATGTAGTATTAATTAAAAGAGCAGAACAATGTTTAATGGGTTCAGGTTACTACTCAATATGTCAAAAACCTTTCTACCCACCATAACTTGTAAATGTTCTTCTCTGTGTTTCAAATGTGAAGTCACTAATATGTGCTTTCTCCACGTACCCTACAAGAGAAACAAGTATTTTAAGCAGAGCTTTATTTTTTTATTTAAATAAATAAACCCTGATGAATACAAGTTTTCTGGTACCTAAATTGTAAAGTACATGTGAAGGGCTGTGTTCAAAAAGGGCATTATATAAGTGTCTCCGGATCACATTCTAAATTCTCCTTCCATTTCTTTGTTTTTTAAGGGAGAATTTAAAATGTGATGAAGAGTCACTTACACCCTTTTGGCACACAGCCCTTCATGTGCAGTATAAGTGGGTTCTCAGGGGTTACATACGTGTATGTATATTATAAGCTGGCTTACCGTCTGTCTGTCACTGCTGATTCACACCACAGCAAAACATTAAAATAATGCTGCACTGGCCAAATGAATGAAGGCTCTGGGGCTCAAATACATGTACAAGTTTCTGAGGGCTTAAACATTTAAAGGAACTAATTTTGTAACTTAGTAAACTCACAGTGAATTAAAGTTTAAAGGAAACCCTGGCTGTTGAAACAAGTTGCTGTTAAATAGATGTTTTGTACCATCACATGACTTCCTAGCAACTGTTGCTGCACTGCCATATTCGATGGCAGGCAGAACCAAAATGGTGTACTGTTTGACTGAGCACACAACTTCTTCCTCCAAGTATTGAAGACTGTGTGATGGAATCTGAGAGACATGGAATATACATGCATCGCAGAAGTTTTACAAGAATCTGCTTGTCTATGCTTAGATTGAATGGATGTATTTTAAGTGACTTTAGAAATGTGTAACTTTTATGAGCTCACTAAAGGTACCAAAGGTACTGATAACTGACTCTGAACTCTCCTTGAGTTTATCATCACCTGTAACTGCTCTCCTCGCTTATATAATTATATTGTTTCCTTCTGAAAAATCAAAGAAAATCTTTTACTTATTAATTAGTTATTTATAATCTCCGCAATAAAACAGAAAAGTTTTGCCAATTTTAGTTTTGCCGCACCGGTTCATGAACTGTCAGCAGATACCTGATGAGATGGCCTGACATCAGACAGTCTTCTGATTAGAGCAAAAGCCTGGTCTAGAATGCATCCTACTCTAAGCAACCATTTATACACACTCTTGATGCATCAAGATTATATTGATAGTTTGTATGTCACTATGGTGGTACAGTGTTTACAATTGACATCCCTGGGTATAAGCAGACTGACATATTCAATACAGATTAATATTCTCTGGGAAATATCTGGTCCATTACACCTCCTGCTCTTTTTGAAACTCGACTTAAAAAAGGAACTTTTTACTGTGTTAGCCTATGAACAAAGACGATTTTCTTCAACTCTATCGCTGGATCTCGGTTCAAATGTTATCATCAAGCAACATGCTAATTCGCCAAGTATTGGTAAGAACACAGAACAATGGCAGGCGTCAAGAATAAAAACCCTTCATATTTGTCAAGGTTTTAGAATCTTTCGAAGTATTATAAAACACAAAAAGGCAATGAAATTAATGTCACAGCAAAAGTTTAATTATCGTTTTGAAGGTGCCGACCCATTATATGATTACTAGTTGTCTCAGCCTAGAATACTTATGATGGTCCTAAATGAATGAGGCACTGAACATATGTTAAATTATTAATGACTATACATCTTTTACAATGATTTAAGTGTTGCAGATAAGATGAATGCTTCACATTCAATGTTAGCATGTTTCCAATTCTCTAAAAACACCAGATAGTTACTGAACATTCAGCTTCATCTTGATAAATCAGGGCTGGTCATCATCATTTCTTTTATTGGACTTGAATACTTCTACAAGTATATCAGTTTGGCTCCAACAAGGTTAGGTTTACAGAAGTGAATTAGCAAAATTACGAATTATTATTGAAAATGGCTGCACGTTTTTTGAAGCATAAATTTATATATTCCTAAATACTCCTCGAGTCCCTGACTCACAACACAAAACAGCACTTTGCGGTGGCAGGTCCTGGCCCACAATTGTATTATCATTATCATTGATAACCATGACATACATCTGTAATTTATAGCTTGCTTACAATTCTGAATATGACTCGATAGTTGACAAACTTAATCTAAACACTTGAATTGAACTGTCTTGTAAACTGTTGTAACTGAGACTGACAGTCCTATCTTGTTGAAAACCAGAACCACACTGGATCGGACTCTGTCACTTGACAGTTATAAACAATATGCATAAACTTATTATCATAACAAGGGCTCCAGGCCCTCTCGTCCATTTAGGAAACTATTTCTCTTTACACTACCTATTCATTGCATTCATAGTCCATTACAAGAGAAATATATATTACTTATTTTGTTGGAAAATTGTTTACATGGATTCAACAATTTCTTTAGAGTCATATGGGAAACACCGATTACGTTTTGGAGAGCTAATCTTTCCTCCGTGTATAACTTGCATTTGAGTAGAAAATGTTCCTCATCTTCAATATCAGTTTTACAGAAGAAACATTTTCTATCTGAAGGCGGTACATACGGCCTCTTATACCGGTCCTTTTCAATTGCTAAGTCGTGATTACTGATTCTTAGTTTAGTTAGGTGCTATTCTATGTTTGACGTTTTTTATATTTACCAAATAGTTCTCAAACTTGTATTCTGTTTTGAATAATCGGTATGTCCGTAGTTTATTCGCTGAATTTGATCTGTGATCATCGTTTATGGCCGCAAACCATTCTTGAGTCTCTATATCGGTTGCTCTCTGTTCGAAGCTCTTTAAAAATATTTTAATTTGCTCTTTACTAAGAGTAGATTGCTGTATCCATATATATCCATAACCTAACTTAAATAGGGTTTCTTTAATTTTAGAAGACCACAAATGGGTTTTATTTTCCATTTTTTGTTCATCATAGCCCAGTTTCGTAAGCCTAGTGTCATATTCTAAACTTATAAGACGTGTCCAGTATTTCACGACTCGAACGGTGGTTGTGAGGCGTGTCGTGAAGCGTCCCAATTCAGCTCTACAGGCTTTGTTGGTCGCTTGTTTACCGACACCTAATAATATCTTGCAGAATTGCTGGGGGGTCAGTTTCAAAATATGGGTTATTGAGGGGGGTCATTTTTAGATTTTTAAAGTCAGTGCAGGGTCGTTTTACATTAGAGATCCTTTTGCGAAAAGTGCAGATTTCCAGCTAGGGTTCAATCATTTGTCCGTTAATTAATGTGGTACACTATGTACAAGATCTTTATAGAACACCTATCATTGGTACCTTTATATCTTGTTGAGAAGTTTAATAGTGGAACCACAAAAAACTAGCGCTGGAAAGTCTTGCAATGCTTCATCGAGAGAGGAAATCACCGGCGAACTTACGAATTCAGAAATCTGTAAGGCTACAACGGTGTCTAACCATGTGCGAATATGAAAACGACTGGAAACTCTTTTGTCAGAAACGAGATTGACAGGGCCAAAGAAACAGAAACTTCTTGGTTTGAAGTGTGTGTGGGAAGACATTTGTGCAGTCAACAGTGCTAGTGCTACTATAGAGAGTATTCCAAATGGATGGAGTATAAAACATATACACAAACAACTGAAATTAAACTTAGATCCATACATGTCTAAAACAACATTCTGCTGTGCTCAATGGGGCAAACCAATAGTTCTTGATAGTTATGCATTCTGAACACAGGAAATTGGTAAACATGTTTTCAAATGGATTATCTAATTATGTCAACTATACCACAAACAAAGGACAAACAAGACCGCTGGCATATGATATCTACCGGGTAACTAAGATGTTCATTTGAGCAGTGTTGAGCTTCATGTGCATTTCATAGCATGTCAGGGAGGTCGCAGTCAGTCGCAGTGTGTGCATTGAATTACTGTATCCATTTTGTCGCCTTCCGTGACATCCTTTTCTGGCATGTGCTTGTTCAATGGTACTGGGTTTGCTCCAGTTTGTGACTATTGTTTGAACATGTTGAGCACTCGTCTCATGTGGCCAGGCGCTCCTTCTTAAATCGAGAGATGAACAAAGCAAGTGGGGGTCAAATTCAAGAGTGCTGATTAGCGTGGGGGGGCCATTTTCAAAATTGGTGTAGATGACACAAAACTGCCGGTCCCCCCTCACAGATAATAAACGACCAGCCCCTCAGTCGGTGGGAGAGTAGACCTGGCAGTGGTAAGTATAAAACTTAAATTACTGGGATACAAACATAGCATTAAGTGGCTTCAGAAACCATTTTGGTCAAAACTTGTGTTTCATCCATATACATGTACAATTGTATTATTAAACTTTATCAGACTTTTGGCCAGGCTTTAGGTGATAAAGGTAATCTAATACTTAATCATCAAACTCCCATGCTCATTCAAACAGTATGCCATTTGGTTCTGCCTGTCATCCAAACTGTCAAATGTAGCAAAATCTGGGGGGTTCACGTGATGGTGCAAAACCTCTATTGTTGGCAATATGGTCTATTAGTTAAATATGTTGAAAAAATTTAAAGATATCTTTTAGTTTTTGAAAAACAATTGACATGAATATGAACCATGTACACCTCCACCATCTTGGATCTGATGATGTTTTTTTTGGCAGTCCCTATTGTCAGAAAACAGTAGCTTTTGTGGTATAACAACAGGGAATGCCAAAAACATCATCAAATCCAAGACATCTGGGGATGCCCATGGCTTATATTCATGTAGATTTTTTTCAAATCTAAAATACATTTTATTTTGTACAACATATTTTCAACTTAGACCATATTGCCAACAATTTAACAGCAACTTGTTCCAACTTTTGATTCCCGGCTACTCACTCCAAAATTTATTTAAAGCCCTGAGTTCTGTACTCTACATAACAAATGAATCACAGTTTTAAATACAAACCAGCTAATGAATTCTTTGGTGCCAACTGTTGTCTTGTTTTGTAAGGATTAGCTGGTCCAACCTATATTTAGAAAAAGACCACACAATAATCAAGTGGCAGTTTATAAGCCTTAGGACTATTACAGATTTGAACTGGACAGGTATAATCGACTAAAAGTCGATTAAGGTAACTATGATAAGGAAGTGATCATTAATTAGAGGAGGGCTGGTGCTCATTCTTATATGACCCCTCCCCCCCAATTCCACCTCTAGCTTACTATGGCCCCCTAATTACTGTAGCTGTATTGTAGACCCTCCCCATTTTGCACCAGCCTTCCCCCCTCAAATTAATGACTGGTCCCTAACTATTGTGGAAAGTGAGTAGCAGCTGCAATTTTGAGCATTAGTCCTTTGTGCTTTGTTCTGTCGATGAGCTAGTTTTCTTGCAGGATCTTCATTGGTGTTTTTGCTTTTGGGTTGTAAAGGTCTTGTGGTGGGAGAGAGGAGGGGTAGGGGAGGGGAGGGGGAAGAGAAGAGGGAGAGAGATGAGAGGTGGATGATAACTATATATAATATATATTAATGATAACTATATTTATAATATAGATACGATAGTACGCGCGCTCTGATTGGCTAAGAAGCCATGTTTTATCAGAGTATATAACATGGTTAGCCGTGTTATATAGTTTCAACTGGCGGTTTCCTTTCATCGCGCGCGTAAATCTATATTATAAAACAGATAAAGAAGCCTTAAATCCATGTTTTATACTATCATAAAACACTCTGGTCATTTGAGAACATTCTAGAAATGTTGAAAGCACGCGCCTTCGCTTGTGCTTTAACATTTCTCTCATGTTCTCAAATGCCCATCGTGTTTTATGATAGTATAAAACATGGCTAAGGCTTCTTTATTTGTTAAATATTACATGTAGATTTTTAAGATTACAGAATGATCTATCCATCATTCACCAACCCTTCATTGTTTGCTCAAGGAAGCAGAGTACTTGACTATAAGGAAGAAAATAAGTAAAGAAATAAGAATATGTGACACATGTTCTCCTCATACCTCTGGTCCAAACAGTTCTTCATATTTTGGATTAAACATGACCTCTTTTGAAGATGGGTCAATCTTTCTTGTCACAGCAACATCTTTCTGTAAATAAATGGCTAATCTATTAAACTACATGTAGGGCCGTAAGAAGTAGAGTGAGCACCGACAGTACAGCCATTTAATCATGCAAGCATAAGAAGTGGTGCAAGTAACTTCTTATGGTGCAAGAACACTCAAGCTGCCACAAGAAGGCATGAAACAACTTTTTGCATTTTAGATGCATGAACTACTGAATGGCAAGAAGTTAAGACTGAAGCGCATGAACTAAATATTTTGAGCTTATCTGCAAGAAGTTGAAATGCAAGAAGTTGAAAGTCTTACCACAAGAACTGGTTGCTTCTTTGAGCTTGGGAAGGATGCAGCTATTTTTGCAGCCTAATTTATATTTAGAAATTCAAATTCAAACATCAGATATCAATGTTCGACTTTTAATAGTGAACCTTTTTATTTCCCTCTTCAATCTAGAGGTTTTCTATCTAGAGTAAGATAGTCAAAAAGCAAATATATGTATAAATGTGAGCACTCAGCTGTTTTAGCAGGATAAGTAGAATAAATATTATAATTAAGCCCACTATTTCGAACACTCAACAAGGGAAACAAAAAAATGTTAGATTCTGCAAGTTTCAGGTGTGTAAACAGGTACCACTTTGAGATAGCAAGATCATTCCAAAACTTGGCCAAT